>AWOL01S0020458.1:46280-73555 GCA_000715115.1 Nicotiana otophora
ATGGATCTTCCCTAGGCTGGATTGGCCATATACATTACTGAGTGATTGAGCATTTTTATTATTTGAGTACACGAGGTTTTCATTGAGGTGCATCATTCACAGTATGCACATTGGCATGTAGACATACAGATGTCATAAACCTCATATCATTCAGAATTGATCTATTTTAATTGTATTGAGTTTAACTGTTAAACTTGAAAGCATGCCTACATTTCTGTACTATTATTTTTACACTAGACTGTACCTGTTGAGCTCGTCACTACTTTCAGCCCAAAGGATAGTCTTATTACTTATTGAGTTGCTTGTATTCATACTACAATCTGCACCTCGCATGCAGATGCAGGTGTTTCCGGATATGGCGGCTGTTAGACCTCAGTGTGTTACTAGTTAGAGACTATCAAGGTAGTTGCTTAGCGTCCGCTGACCTTATCTCTCTTCCTCGCAGATATTGTATTGTTCTATATTTTCAGACAGTGTTTTTAATCAGTCAGGCTTTGTATTCATTTAGATGCTCATGTACTTAGTGACACCGGGTTTTGGGAGTATATTTCTATGTCAAAAGTTGTGATATTTTCTATGAAATTCAATATTATGTTTTTCAAACTTAAAGAAAAATGTGAGTTATTGATGTTGTCGGCTTGCCTAGTATTGAGATAGGCGCCATCAAGACAGGTGTGATTTTTAGGTCGTAACAAGTTGGTATCAGAGCCTAGGTTACATAGGTCTCACGAGTCATGATCAGGTTTAGTAGAGTCTTGCGGATCGGTACGGAGACGTTTGTACTTATCTTCGAGAGGTTGCCGAACCCTTAAGAAAATTTCACTTTCTTGTATTCTGCCGTGCGAATTTGTTGATTTCGGAAACTAAATTTTTGCGATTCTATTCTCTTAAGATGGTGAGGACACGTACTACCGAATCAGACAGTCAGCTACCCCTGCTACCATTTAGGGCTGCGGGAGGCCGGGGTCGTGGTAGAGGTCGAGATGTAGCTCGTATAGCAGTTGGAGCAGCACATGTAGCACCACGAGTTTCTCCAGCTAGATCAGGCACCGTTTGTGTCCATTGTGATTCCATGAACGAGGTTCGAGATGAGTATTTTGTGTGTTGGTGATGGGCCAATCTGGAGAACTTGAGGCCAGGGTTAGACTGCAGCTTAAGCTCGGTAGTTTCGATGTAAGAACTTGTGCGTTTGGACTTATGCGTCGATATTATCCCTATGAGTGGAATTTGTGGCTCGATGGGCGGTTGAATGACTATATGATGAGTATGATGTGAATGCGGGATGTGTTTAGGTGGGCTGAATGAGACGAATAAAGTTTACTTGTCACTCAAGAGTCTGCTATTAGGTACTTGATTCTTGTTTTGATGTGACGTGCAGTCTTGGGTTGTGAGTGCGTTGAGGGATCTGTCATGCTATTTAATTATGGAGCAAAGTAGGTTTTCATGTCGTGTTGATGAGTTCAAACTCAGAAATATTAAGTGATTCCGTGGTAATTGTGGATGCGAAAGGGTATAGCAAGATGCCAATTTGAGGCTAAGTAGGTGGGTTATCTCCTGCGGAGTAATCTATGTAGGTGTGTTCCTTATAATGTTGAGTGGAGAGTTTCTTTCTACTAGCTGGGCGTATGTGTTGAGATTTGAATTTGAATCCGGTTAAGAAAGTTGACTTGATTGTCATGAGAATAAATGCGAACTTAGTGGATGATTGAGGTATTTTATGGTGGGTGTTTCATAAGCTTGAGAAGAATTTTTATTGAACTGACTGCACTATTATGGCAGTAATAAAATATGGGTGTTGTGAGTTATTGAGTGTTCTGTTGTATGGCTTTGAGCCAAGTGGGGTAATCTGCTATTGATAATTCAATTTTATGGATATATGTTAAATTTTAGTTTTGGTCTGAGGCATACTGGTGGATTAGTTATGACTTGCAGAGGTGGAGATCGAGGATGACTCGGGTAAGAAAATTCCTGGATACGGGCTACATTGCACTTTATGAAAATATGAAAATTATAGAATGATTAAGTTATTATTTTGAAGGATGTAGTACGCACGAAGTATGAATTTGACTGGTCGTGTTAAGGCAAGGTTACTTCTTTGAGTGTTGATTGTGCTAAAAGAGCACGTGTCTTTCGGCCCGTTTGGGCGGAGCAAATTAGATTTTAGCAGAGTGGATGACTATCGAGAGGCTTCTAATGGATTCAAAATGTATATGTGGCAATTAAAATTTTTTTTGAATTTGTATATCACTGGAATCAGTTACTTACATTGGATGGTATCGGGACGTGCGGTAATTCTGTATGACTATGGATTCTACATTTTAGTATAAGAAAGGTAAGAAGAGCAATTTTAAATTCACATAAGGAATTTTCAGAGTGAGTGTTACGGTGGTGGTATTTATGGAGGTGCTTAAGAAGAATACAATGGTGTATGGGCCTTAGGGTGGTGTGATTTTATGTTAGGATGTCTTATAGTGAGCTTTGGGTAAGGATCGTAGTGTTCTGACAAGGAGAAGTGTCAACTTGAGGGTAATTCAGAAGAAACTCGGAGAAAAAAAATAAAAATAAAATAAAAAATAGGACAACTTGGTAGTAGGCTAGACCAGTATGGTAATGGTATGCTCGGTTCTTTTGGGTAATTATGATGTGGTGAGGCTCTACAGATGTTTGGGTGACCTGCGTGATTTGGTAGAGATATGGAGATTCAGCTCTAATAGCTTGGTTATGTACAAATGAGTTTTGAAGAGTTCTTGATGGTTTCTATCATGATTCGAACCAGATATTTTTCTACTGGTGTGGGGGACATGTTGGGTATTGTGATTTCTTCATGGAAAGAAGCAAGAGAAAAGTTTCTAACTAATCGGGTATGTAATTTGTTGGTGACTCAGAGTTGATAATGATATTCTCGTGCTTTTCACATGATCGTGCGTGAAAGATGTATTAGTCATTCGAATGCTAGAATTGGGATCAGTCATGATGATTCATGTATCCTATGAATTTGGAGACTGGGAGTTCTCAGAAGCATATTGTTTCAGGGTTGCGGCCTGGTTGAGGTGAGTATTGTATTTAAACTCATTGGAGGCACTAGTTACGTTAATTATTTGTGATAGCTACGCGCTATGAGTGTGCATATATGTATGGTTTGAGCCCATGTGTGGGCGTCGGAGCAAGTATTCATACTCAGAAGAATTCCTAGTCTATGATATGCCTAGTGTTGACTGTTAAGTGTAAAGTTATAACGTTTCTCGTATTCGTACCTTTGTCGAGAACTATCTGGACTACACTTGAGGTTACAAAGAGAATAATTCCCTAAATAAATTGGGTAGTTACTATTTCTGCATTAACTTGCCGATACGGCAAGTTATCCGTGCGAGTGATGTTAATGTGAGATCTACAAGAGCTGGTTAATTTTATTAAATTCGTGTATCTTGGTTCTACTATATATAATGAGCTTATAGCATTGTAGTTGTGGTGGTGCTTGTTGAATTTGCAATACGGTTCTCTTCTTTGAGACATTTTCCATTTTTGGGTACACGGGTTATGCAGTTGTGTCTTGAGTTATATTGGTGTGGCATGTCTATGGGATAGTTGTATTTAATAATATAAGGTCATTGGGCCTAGAATGTGTACTATCGGATTTGATTACGGTATATTTGGGAGGATGACATCGAAAGTCGGCTTAGAAAGTGATTATGGTTCTGGTTGGGGCGAGAGAGCTCCACGACTTGTTTATCTAATAAGTGGTTATGAAATTCCGCGTGTTTCTTTAAATATTAGCAATGTATGAAGTTTTTGGAATGAGGTTTGGCTTGATATGGGGTTTAATACTATTACCGGGTTAGTTTGGAGTAGTTACTGTGATCGGAAATGGTGATGCGAGCATGTGAGATGTGTAGTATGTTACATGATTATATCTGGGGTTATGGTTATGGATTGATAAAGCTTGTTCAAACTCATACAATGTGTAGATGTGAGATTCGGGTCTTGAAAAGAAATTCTGAATGTTGGAAATTGACTTCCAAGGTTTATGGGCTAAGGTTGAAGTAATGATCTTCAATTATGTGTTATTGCCAGGCCTATATGGAATAGGGTGGCGTGGGATCACCCCCGGGTATGTGCATGGTAAGATGGAATAGTGATGTGATGGATTGGAGACAACTCTTGGCACGTTTGAGGACGAACGTATGTTTAAGTGGGGAAAATGTAACGATCCAGACGGAGAAACCTTCATGAACGTATGTTTAAGTGGGGGTTTACATTGACGACATATTAGTAAAGTCCATGCGAGAAGAGGACCATTTGGAACATTTGTAGGAAACCTTCAACATACTAAAGAAATACAATATGACGCTGAACCCGGAGAAATGCGCATTCGGGGTCAGATCCGAAAAGTTCCTCGGATTTATGGTGTCTAACCATGGAATCGAGATCAATCCTGACAAGATCAAGGCCCTAGAAGACATCACCGTCGTGGACAATGTCAAAGTCAATCAAAGGCTAAACGGGCCCATAGCCGCCTTGGGCCGGTTCATTTCAAGGTCCTCTAATAAGAGCCATCGGTTCTTCTCATTGTTAAAAAAGAAGAATAACTTCTCGTGGACGCCAGAGTGGCAACAAGCTTTGGAAGAACTCAAGTAGTACCTTTCGAGCCCACCTTTGCTTCATACTCCGAAGGCAGACAAGCAGTTGTACTTGTACTTAGCGATATCCTAGATAGCAGTAAGTAGGGCCCTAGTCCGAGAAGAGGAAGGTATGAAATTTCCTATCTATTATGTTAGCAGGACTTTGGGTGAGGCCGAAACTAGGTATCCTCACCTGGAGAAGTTGGCGCTCGCTTTGCTAAGCGCATCCCATAAGTTAAAGTCGTATTTAAAATCCCATCCCATATGTGTCGTAACTACATACCCGTTAAGAAACATAATGCATAAACCCGATCTCTCTAGATGATTGGCCAAATGGGCTGTGGAAATTAGCGGGTACAATATCGAATATCGACCCCAAACCGCTATCAAACCCCAAATTTTGGTAGACTTCGTGGCCGACTTCATGCCGCCTTTAATACCCCCAACTCGAAAGGGAGTTGTTGTTGAACTCAGGGATCTGGACCCTCTTTACGGACAATGCCTCGAATGCAAAAAGGTTCGGGTTTGGCATCGTGTTAAAGCCACTCACGAATCTTCTTCCGGGGAATTCAACTCTTCTTTCATAGATTGGGAACATAATAAGCACCAGTAGCCTATTGAGTAACATAGTTAGACAATCTATTAGAACTTTGAAATTGACTAACAATAAGGCTGAGTATGAAGCCATGATTGCAGGTCATGAATTATCTAAAAGCCTGGGGGTCGAAGAGATCGAAGCCAAATGTGATTCCCTCCTTGTGGTGAATCAAGTCAACGGGACGTTCGAAGTGAAAGAGGAACGAATGCAGAGATACCTGGATAAACTACAGGTAATGCTACATCGATTCAAGGAGTGGACCCTGTAGGACGTACCCCAGGATCAAAATAGCGAAGCAGATGCTCTAGCTAACTTGGGGTCGTCCGGTGATGACAATGAGTTTAACTCAGGAACGGTCGTAAAACTCATGAAATCAGTAGTGGGAGAAGGCCATACTGAGATACACTCGATAAGCTTAACCTAGGACTGGAGAAACAAGTATATAGATTACGTGAAGACCGGGAAGCTACCCTTGGATCTTAAAGAATCAAGAGCTCTGCATACGAAGGAGGCCAGGTTCAGCCTGTCCAAAAACAACACCCTATTCAGAAGAACATTCAATAGCCCACTCGTTGTATGTCTGGGGCCGGGAGACACCGAATACATTTTGAGGGAAGTTCACGAAGGCACTTGCGGAAACCACTCAGGGGACGAATCGTTGGTTTGTAAAATAATCAGAGTCGGCTATTACTGGATCGATATGGAGAAAGATGAAAAAGAGTTTGTAAGGAGATGCGATGGCTGTCATAGGCACGCACCAATGATCCACCAGCCCATAGAGCTGCTGGATTCGGTCTTGTCGCGTTGTCCATTCATGAAATAGGGAATACACATCGCCGGTCCCCTGCCATGGGCACCCGGTAAAGCTCATTTTATATTATTTATGACTAACTATTATTCTAAATGCGTTGAAGCTCAGGAATTTGAGAAAGTCAGGGAGAAAGAAGTTATTGATTTTATTTGGGACCACATAATATATCAGTTCAGAATGCAGGCCGAAATGGTATATGATAACGGGAAGCAGTTCATCGGCATCAAGGTGAGCAAATGTTTCGAGGACTATAAGATCAAGAGGATCCTATCAACACCCTACCACCCTAGTAGGAACGGGCAGGCGGAGTCTACAAACAAGACCATACTCCAAAACCTAAAAAAGAGACTGACGGACGCCAAAGGAAAATGGAAGGAAATTTTGCCCGAAGTCTTGTAGGCATACTATACGACCTCAAAATCTAGTACCGGAGCCACCCCATTCTTGTTGGTCTACGGAGCCAAAGTGCTAATACCGGTCGAGGTAGGAGAACCAAGTTTCAGGTTCTGATATGCAACTGAAGAGTCAAACGGTGAGGCCATGAGCACGATCTTGGAACTATTGGATGAGAGGCGCGAGGCCGCCCTCGTCCTGTTGGCCGCCCAAAACTAAAGGATCGAAAGGTATTACAACTGGAGAGCCAACCTTCGACACTTCAATATCGGGGACTTAGTGTTAAGAAAGGTGACACTAAATACCCGGAATCCGAATGGAGGGAAGCTGGGACCGAACTAGAAAGGTCCATATCGAATTATCGAGATTACCAGTAAATGTTCATACAAACTTGAAGCAGATAACGGTGAGCAACATCCAAACAACTGGAACGTGACCCACTTAAAACGATACTGCTGCTAGGTACGATACCATTCTTTCTTTTCTTTACATATATTGTGAATTGGACTAACACTTGCAGGCAGTAACCAAAGAATGGTGCAGTTGATAGCCCTGAAAACACGCGTTGCACTCTTTTTTTCTTGAACCGGTTTTGTCCCAAATGGGTTTTTCGGCAAGTTTTTTAATGAGGCAATAGTGCATCGTGCTAACTTAGAATCAAAGACCAGTTATGAACCGGAATCGATGGTCGCATCAACAGTATCTGATCCCTCTCGAGGATCGACCTCGAATACTGGGGGCCACCAACCTCGGGTAATGATTTTAGCAAGGAAGGAAACTTTGTGGTTGAATAGTCTGGGCTCGGTGGATAGGATTTATTGTAAGGGCCAAAAGGTCAAGTGAACCGTCCCCGCGTAGACAACCTAAGCCATAACATGAAGCTTGTACACACTTATAATCTTGTATATTGTACACAAGAATGAAATATATTTTCTACCTTGCAGATACATATTTTGCCCCTTAAGACTATTACAGTTTGTTTCTTAGGGATATCGATCCCAAGGGCCACCTATATCCGGATCCAAGAGATCACCCCTACTCAAGGACTGTCATCCAAGGCAAACTCGAACGGCTCGGGCTATCAAAGCCCAGAGGTACAAAAACCTAATAGGCAGTGCCTAAACTTAAAAGGATATGGCCTCCCCCACTTGGGGACTATTGTCCAAGGCAGATTCGGACGGCTCTGGTATCGAAGCCTAGAGGTACAAAGCCTATTGGGCAGTACCCGAACTTAAAAGGCTACGGCCACCCTAGAAACGGCTCGGAGACGTCTGAAACCCGTAATGAAAACATAAAGGCCTTCAAAAATTCCAAATCGGTTCAAATGCTACCCTTGGCAAAACTATAATCAAAAAACATCTAAACAAGCAGTTCGGGGAAAGCTTTCGGTCATACCGATCCCCCTATAAGTTTCAAACAAAATTTACATCGAGAACGAGTCTTGTTCGAACCTTTGAACAAGACCTTATTTTTTATATTTTATTTCGTGCTAAGGCATTTGAAATCTTTGCAAATCATAAAGGAGAAGCCAAAAGAAACGAACTCAAAAATTGCCAAAGGGAAAGAATCCTTATATACATTACAATAAAAGTCTTTTACAATGTCCAACGATAACGAACTCAAAAAAATGAACAAAATGCAAAAACATAGAAAAATCCCTAAGGCACCAAAGCCTGATCGTCACCAGAACCCGCCTTGTCACCGGAGCCATCGGGGTCTTCTCCATCCTCGGGTTCGCCGGAGACCTCAGAGCCTTCCTCACCCTCGGGGTCAGAAAGCTTCTTAGCCTCAGCCTCAAGCCTTTTCGCATATTCGATCTCGGACAACAGGTCGAACCCTCAGGCATGGACCTCCTCGAGAGCCTCCCTTCCGGATAGCCACTTCACATGCTCAACAGTAACTTTTAGGCGGTCCTAGGCTGCCTCAGCATCAACCCTATACTGGGCCACCATCTCTGCAGCATCAGCCCTGGTTATTTCTGACGCAGACTTTATTGTTTCGAGCTCTTTGCCAAAAGCATCCCATTTAGCTATGGTCGAGCCTAGTTGATCCTGTGTTTCGGACTTCTCTCTCGTCGCTCGGAGTTGAACCTCCACCGATGTCAGCTGCTCCCGGGCAGTCTCCTTCTCCAAAGCCAATTGGTCCATTTTTCCTTTCCACTATTCGGCCATGGTCTTGACCTCGTTCATCTCGGCTCGAAGTTGGTCGACCCTATCAACCTTCTGCTGGACCTGCGAGGTTTGGCCGTTAGTCACCATGTCTAACTCATCATCACTAACTTCAAAAATCTTTACCTATTGCACCAAGTCAGCATGTTCCTTCTGAGCCACATTCAACTCAGCCCGAAGACTCTTGACTTCTTCTTCACATTGTTCGCTGAGAAGCTTATACATGTCCCTCTTCTCAACAAGCTCCTTGACCTCAGCCTCGAGCTGGTTAATATCAGCCCGGTACTCGAGAAAACTTTCATGATGAAGTACCGAGGCCTGCAAAAACATAAGAAGAAGAAAAGGCATGAGAGAAAACTTCTCAGCGTTGCTCGCTGAGAAGCTTCATGATGAAGTACTGAGGCCTGCAAAAATATAAGAAAGAAGAAAAGGCATAAGAGATACCAAAAACTAAATTCGTAGATGAAAGAGGTTAATGACGCAATTACCCGATTTAGCGCTTGTTGTGCTTCGTTAAACAAGCACGGCGTATCCACCTCGTTCATTTTCGTCTGGTATTCTTCGGTTACCAGGCACCGGAGGTAGCTAGCTACTCCTACGGGGGCAGAACGAACCCGGGCATCCTCAGGGATTGTGATGATTATTGATCGCTTTCTGTCGCGATCCATGCTCGGGGCCGGGAATCGGTTGATTTAATTTTGGGCTCAGGTTCAGCCCACCGACCTTCGAAGATGGTTATTTCCTCGGCACCTCCAAATCATCCAACCCAGAGAAGTCTTCCAGGGCAGTTGAGTCCACACCTTCGAAAAGGAATGGAGTGGGTCGTCCACGCCGTGGGAATCTTCATTGGATTGCTCCTTCGCCACTCTGGCTTCCTCGAACATAGACTCGGTAAACAAAGGCGACCCCAAAATTTCTATGACACCAGGCGTAGCGGGGCTGGCGTCTCGAGAAGTCTCGGCCCTCACATCTACATCGGCCTCCTGAACCTGAGAGGGATCAACCTCCGTTGTTTTCCTCTCGGCTGCCACCCGCTCTCCTGGGAAGGAAGACTCACTTGCCACAAAAACATCACCTTCCTCGGGTTCGTCCCTGAGCCGAAAAAGTGAGTATGAGTTAGGCGCTCGGGATCTAGAACTCTTTTTTGGCTTACGGGCCAACCTTCTCCTTGGCCTCTTCTTCTTTGAACTCGGGGAACTCGGAGCACTCTTTCTCTTCTTCTCTCCTGCTGCGGCCCCGGGTCGCCTCGAAGCGGAAGGATCAACGGGCATGTCTTCTCCCCCTACTAAAAGCATAAGCTCAATGGTCTTAGGCAAACCTGCAAAAACAAGAGAGAGGGAATGAGAACATGGTGCTGAAAAAAGGAGCCTAGCGTTGATTATTCGAGAAAGAAATCTTACTGTGGGAACGGTCCTCCCAGCGGCCCATCGATAGTTCGCGCCACGAGTGCTCAGAATAAGGCATCTGTGAGCAATTACCCTCGATCCACTCCTTGAGCCGAGAAATGGCATTTGGGACTCAAGCAAGGGCTGCACCACAGCAAATACCGATGAGAAAAAGGGAGATAAACCATAAAATCGATATCTAAAAGAAAGTTATGCTTTCGTGATACATTCCACTTCTCGGGGAATGGCCTGAACTCGGTAGGGATGAAGTCTGCGGTCCTCACCCCGACAAAGCATCCTTGCCAGCCCCGATCTCGATCCTCGTCGATGCTTGAAAATGGGGCTTTGCTGGCCCGCCGTACGAGCTTTATCAGTCCCCCCACCCCCTAGAAGATTCGGAGACTGTACAGGTAGAGTAGATGAGTGATGGTGAACAAGCATGAGTCGATTTAGTTCACAAAAAATCGGAGGAGGATTACAATCATCCACAACAATGGGTGGATCTGACCGAGGCACACTTCATACCTCCTACAAAAGTCCAGAATAACCAGGTCCACCGGGCCCAGTGTGAAGGGATAAGTGTAAACACTCAGATATCCCTCGACATGGGTAGTAATGTCGTCATCGGGCCCGGGGATTACTATGTCCTTATCCCCCCAGCCGCAGTCCTTATGAGACGCAGGAAGGACGGCCTTGGTGATGGAGCAAACGTACCTAGATACGCGTTGGTTTGGGTAAAAGATAAACGAAAACTTGTGATTTGCTGAACACTTTTGAAGAACGAAGGTAAAAATGTTAGGGTGTGAAGAGAGGCAATGATATCCTCAAGGTACGAGGGTAGAAGCTTGGTCAAAAAGTAAAAAATGAACGAATGGGGGGAGTATTTATAAAGGTTTCACACCGTTTCGTATTCAGGGACGGCCTGCCAACTGCTGACACGCGTTTTAAGTCATTATGACATAACTGACGGGACATTTCGAATCTTTTGTCGTTTCTATTACCGCGTTTTGTAGAAGGAATCGAGGTGCTCACGTCGTTTCTTGTTGTTTTCGTAAACTTACTCTCCGAAAAATGAGGGGACTATCTGTATACGGGTGAAACCGAGTCCACGAGACGCCTTGGCTTCTGATGAAGCAAACGGAGCAAGAGACGTAACGGCAAAGAACCAGAATCAAAACAAGGAGCTCCTTGAGCCGGGGTCCGGGTAAAACGCCTGGCCTCGGGAGTATCCGGACCATGACCCCGAGTTCGGTTCTAATCCCAAAGGCCTCGGAGAGCACTACCAGGTAACCGAATATGACCAACAAAAGGCTGTGATATTCGTGACCAGTCGGATATCACGGCGTGGATCTCGTCACGTATCGGCAAAGAACCGATGATTGGTTAAACAGAAGATGTTTTACCTTTTATTGAATTGCACTTAGGGTAAAACTCATCTATTATATAAAGGGGGTCTGATTATTGATCAGACATATTATAACACGCATATCAAGGCAGTATACTCTTATTTTCTCTGTTATTCAAAGTTTTTATTCTTGTTCATCAGTGCTCCGTTATTATGAGTCTGAGATCGAGGGTAAACATCTCATTAAGGTTGTCATTGAGTCCGGATCACCCTCCTTAAGTGTCCTTTATCTGTTTAATCTAACGCAATTTATCGTTTGTATTAAATTAATCCACGTATCCTTAAACTCACATACAAATTTAATTGTTATCCATTTTTTAGGGTAAACAAACATATATGTCACAATTTCACAACTTGAATCATAGTTTTATGAGTTCAAACATACTAGTATAATTCAACTATTCATACTCTATTATTATGTAAAGGAAGAAAAATATAAAAGAGCTGTTGGCGGACCAAGGATGTGTTTTCTAGAGACCAAACCACGTAAAAAAAGTTGCAGCCTTGCAGGCGTGGAAAATGATAATTTGTTTCATCATTACGAATACGTTGTGAATAAAAAGTAGGTAGTAAAGGTATAAAAAGTGTAAATCTGGAAATTTACAATACTAATACTATAAATTTTCAATGTTTTTTCTTCTTATTCGATCTCTTCTTTAATGCTGCTACTACTAAAGATTGAGATATGTACCCCGTCACATGCATATAGCGAAAGTGAATAATGTAAATGTGCTAACCTAACGACTTAGTTAATGGCATATTGAGGCGACAGTCAAAATTTGAACTTTACAAGTTTTAAATTTTAGAATAGCAACATCAAATATTAGTACATGAATTTAATTTTAATTTGTATACATATTTAATAGATTTATTAATACAAATATAGGATTAAATTAATCAAAGCTATTAAATTTGGCCAAGTAACCTTTTAGCTCACCCATGTTGTTTCCTCTAGTCTTACCCCAATCTATACGCAGGGGCGGAGGGAGAGCATTAACTACGGGTTTGATGAATCCAGTAGTTTTTGTTCAAATCATGTATTTATATTAGAAAATTCATAAAATATGTATAAATATTTAATTGCGAACCAATTAACTAAGACGAGTTATGGATTCAGTGACGAATTCAGAACCATAAACTTCAAATTCTAGCTCTGCTTTATCTATCGTCCTCGATTCTCATACTAAACTAATGAAATAGTATCCCCAAGTATCATCATTTCTCATGCGTCCAGATTTAAAGCTTATGAACTCATGATTTAGTCTCAAAATGAATTTAAAATTAATATAATTTATATATATTATAACATTTTAAGATAATACAAGGTTTGATCCAAAATTACTGAGTTATGATGAATCTCATTTTACACTCTAGCTCTGCGTCCAATTAAGGATTTCTCATTTGTGGTCTCTCGTATGGGGGCGCTACATAAGAACCATTTTATGAGGTAATAGTAATCATTTAGCTAATTATATTATTGGAATTAAAAAGTGAAGTTTTTTTTTCATTTTCAATCAACAACAACCCAGTATAATTTTACTAGTGGAATCTGGGGAGAGTAGTGTGTACGCAGACATTACCCCTACCCTAGGGTAGAGAGGCTGTTTCCGATAGACCCCCGGCTCCCTCCCTCCAAGAACCCCCCACCTTGCTATTGGGGTGACTCGAACTCACAACCTCTTAGTTGGAAGTGGAGGGTGCTCACCACTAGAGCAACCCCCTCTTTTCCATTTCCAATCATGTTAATATTTTTCATTTGTTAGGTCCGAAGTCTTAGGGTGTGTTTGGTACGAAGAAAAATATTTTTTGAAAAATATTTTCCAATTTTTCCATGTTTGGTTGGCTTAAATATTTTGGAAAATATTTTTCTCGTGAAGTCATTTTCCTCAAATTGGAGTTTTCCCTATCAAGAGAAGGGAAAATATTTTCCAAAACTCTTTTTTAATCTTCCCCATCCTATTCCCCATCCCTGCCAAGCCCCACCAACCCACCCCCACAAATGAGTATTATGTTTTCATTTGGGGAGGGGGAGCAAGGAAACATGTGAACTTGGGAGAAGGGGCTGAGGAGAGTACCATAAAAAAAATATTTCTACTATCTAACCAAATATTAAAAAATATTTTTCGGAAAAAGTTTTTCACTCATCAACCATACAAGAAAAAATAAGTGATAAAACCACTTATTTTCCGTAAAAATATTTTCTAGGAAAACATTTCCCTTCGTACCAAATACACCCTTAGTCTCAACATAGTCCAATCAAAATGCACTTTTAACAAATTTATAGTAAACTATTTACGGTCCCTAGCCAATATTAAATTATTAATTATGTATAATATGTATATTTATCAACTACTATTTTGGTGGACCACTATTTAACTTCTCCTCAAAGATCTTGTTGGACATTCCTGCCCAAAGGTATTGCGAAGGGTTGTTATAAGTTGTAGAAATAGCGTGGGATGACCACTTTTTAATATGGTATTTAGTTTTTATTCAGTATTTTTAATGATGAGCAAAAACAGTTATTACTCTATTAAAATTAAAATGAAAAGATGTTTTTACCCTTTCTTCATGAGTGTTGTGTAAATATTAAGGGCATGATGTCCTTAACATTTACACTGCACACATGAAGCTAAGGACGCCATGTCCTTAATATTTACACTGCACATATGAAGTTAAGGACATGATGTCCTAAAATTTAACAACGGAAAGTGCAAATACAGGACAATTTGTGCTTAATATTTATACAACATTCATAAAGTTAAGGATACCATGTCCTTAATATTTACACAATACTCATAAAGTTAAGGACATTGTGTCCTTAACATTTACACTGCACACATGAAGTTTAAGACAACATCTCCTTAATATTTACACTGCACATATGAAGTTAAAGACATGACGTCATAAAGTTTAACAACAAAAGGTGCAAATACAAGTTAAGGATATGATGTCCTTAACATTTACACTGTACCCATGAAGTTAAAAACGCCATGTCCTTAATATTTACACTGCACGTATAAAGTTAAGGACATGATATTTTAAAGTTTAACAATGGAAGGTGCAAATACAGTACATTTTGTCCTTAATATTTACACAACATTCATGAAGTTAGGGGAACCATGTCCTTAATATTTACACATCACCCATGTCTAGCACAGGAGTATTTTCGTCCGAAAGGGTAAAAAGTTATTAAGCACTCACTAAAGAATAAATACATTTTAAATAATGGTTAAAGAGTAAAACGTCTCTAATTAGTAATTAACTGTGCACTCCTCCTTGTAAGCCTAACCTTCGGCCCTCGTGATAATGTGAAAACATTTATTTTCTGTTTCTTTCGTAAAAGATAAACTTTCCCCGAAACTTTCGTTTCGTTAAAGAAAAAATTACGTAAATATTTTAAATTCTTTTCAGTGTATATATGTGGACTCTGTCATTTTTTTTGGAATGTAAAAAGTGAATAAGAGATTATTTTTCTTTGAAACGTATCCCCAGCCAGGGGCGGATTTAGGCGGCAAGGATATTCACTCAAACCCCCTTCGTCAAAATATTACACTGTGTATATAAAGAAAAATTTAATTTTTACTTCTATATATTATGTTTTAAATTCCTTTCACACAGCCCAAAAGTATGACTTAGTGATAAGGGGGTTCAAAACCATTATGAAGTCATTAGTTCCATACCCACCAGTTACGTCCGCATTCAAAAATATTGAAAGATCTTTGAAGCGTGAATAGTTAGGCACTCGGGATCAAAGCAAATAACACATTCACACTTTAATTAAAATAACATTTGTTTATTTAAAAACAAAATAATTTTTTTCTATAAAATAAAAAAAGTTGCTTAACTCGCTAAATAATAATAATAATATCAAGTATAATAATAATTATTATAATATCAAATAATAATAATATATCAAAATAATCGGTTTTATGAAGTTTCGCTGTTATAAAAGATACTGTAGTAAGTAATAACTAGTCAGCTCAAAACTTCAAATAGGAATGAAGACGTAATAAAGTTGTAAAATTACGAAGTTAAACCAACTCAACGCCACTGAAAACTCGGAGAATTTTGGCGGGTAAATGGAGCTCCTGAAGCTCTCCAAATTCAAGCTCCAATTCCACGCCCTAATTTGTGAAGTTCGTGAACTCAAAGTAAAACCGCCATTTCATCATCACCTCTCATCTCCATAACTGATCATCAATTTTCTCCATTACAGCTCACACTATTTCTATGAACTTTTATTGCAGGAAAAGGAACGCAATGCCTCTCAACAAGTCCAACTCGCACTACAGGTTCATTCGAATCACTCGCATCTATGCACTTATTCGTAATTTATATGTAAAAATTCTAGCCGCCGAAGAAGTTTTTTGATGTGTGAATAACAGAAGCAAAAGCAATCGGAGGAGGAATTCAATCAAATATTGACGGAATTGCGTGCTGAGTTAGGTTTCTCTAATGAACTTAGGCATAAGCTGGAAAGAAAGGTAAAGTACAATTTACTACTCATCTTTGACTCTTATCATTATACACTACACGAACGTAGAGGCTAATCCAGCATATAAGCAGAGGGTTCACGTGCATTTATTATCTCAAACTTAAATTATGTATGTGTGGCCTAGTGGTCTTTGAAATGGAAGGAGGACCATGAGGTTTCACCTTGAAATCCCAGCAGAGGCAAAACACATTAGATGATTTCCTTGGTGGTAGAGTTATCCGGTACTTGTGCTGGTGGGAGGTAGCAGGTATCCGGTGGAATAGTCAAGATGCGCGCAAACTGGCATGCACATCACTTTCATAAAAAAAAAAACATTTTAAAAATTCGCGCGTGTGTGCGTGTGTGATATATTAATTTAGAGCTATAATGTGTGTATATACTAAGAGGTGCATTTAATCACTCTAAATTCTAGATCCGTCTCTCACCTACAGGGGCGGATATAGTGTTGAAGTAATGGGTTCAGCTTTGGCTCTGTATTTGTGTTAAAAGATCCACTAAGTACAAATAATAGATTTCGAACGAAGTAATTCAAATAGGTTGTGTTACAATTTCGAATCCATAAAGTTCAAATATTGGTTGTGCCTCTGCTCACCTAGACGTTTATTAATTTGTATCATTCAGAATGGAAGTTAGAGGTCACAAATTAATACAGGTAACTTGCTTAGAGAATGAGAATAATTTGCTGGAGAACAAGAAGAAGGAATTGGAAGGAACTTTACAAAGCTTGCTTGAATCAAGGGAAGATTTTCTGAAGGCTTATGAGGTTAGCATTTTGTAATGCTAAGCCAGATTGGTTAAAGTAGATTTTGTTAATTCATATATTTACCTTCATGACTGATGTTCTGGTTTGTTCTGCTGGTTCATGATATTTCTGTTTTATCTGATTTCGGGCTCTAAATTTTAATGAGAAGTTACCAAACTCTAGCATTATGAAAATGCATTGCCGTCTCTTAATATAGGAAAGAGAAAACGGAACTTTCCCGGTAACTTTGTTTATTTCCAAAATCTGGAACAGTAACTCTTGTAACCAGCAACTGAATGTTATGAGGTCATGTGCAGGGGCGGATCTAGTTGCCCAAGGTTGGGTTCAAATGAACCCATAACTTTTAGTCTAGCCCTGAATTTATCTGTGTAAAATTCATTAAAATTGCTGAAAATATTGAACTATAAATTGATAGCTCAATTGAAATTGGAGTCCTGAACCCATAAAATTAAAATTCTAGATCCGTCTCTGGTCATGTGCATGCTGTAACCAGAAGAAAGTCTTTGTTCTTCAGGTGGCAGTTCCTAGATTGGATCATGTGTTTCCGCAGAGCTGAACGTCTTGTTAGATAATTTTCCAAAAATTTTGTCCCTTTGGCAGCTATTTTTGCTACCTTAGAACTTAGATCTGCTGTGTCCCTGCTACCTTCCACGTGGATACTCATGTATATGTTTGTTTAAACTTAAGAGATAGCAAAAATTGTACTCTGTAGAACTTGTGTGATGCCATTTTCAACCAATAAGCTAAACTTCTTAGCTATCTCCCCAAAATAGGTACTCAATTCTGCTACAATGAACATGCAGGACTCTACATATGAAATGAAGCGAGCTATTGAAGACAGAGATAGAAAAATTGGTATTCTATCTGAAACGTTAAGAGTTCATTTGTTATTATTCGATTCAATATCAAAGGAGGCTTCCTCCATCAATAAACTTATGGATGATGCTAGACACGCTCTCAGTCAAAAGGAGGATGTAGGCATGTAGCTTTCTTTTCTTAAGGTTTCATTCATTCAATCTCAGCAATCTATCTATTCATAAACTTGCTCACAGACACCGATTTCTTTTTTTACTTTCCTCAATTTCTCTTGTCATGTCCAGTGGCTGGGCTAAAGAGGAAAATGGATGAGGTTTCTACTTTTGAGAAACTTTTTGTCGGTAATTTCTTATCCTTATTTACCTTGGCATGTAGCTCATTTAGTCTTGTATTCAGCATTTAGCGACACATCAGAATAGGATATTACTAGAATAGACACTATTTGATCCATCAGACATCTTTAGCCATAAATCTATCTACATAGGTCATTTTATAATACAGAACATCTGGTTCGTTTTCTCAGGATTGCTCTTATTGTAGTCCATCTAGATACTTGTCATATCTGTGGGGTATCGATACCTATTGTCCATCTATATACCTCTAGGTGTAAGTACATATAGGGGAGATGTATAAGCATAAATTAATCATGAATCCAAAAAGGGTTTAGTTTTTATTCTATGTATCATTCCATAATTATGCTTAAGACTTCTTGTTTGGTGCAATTGTCATTCATTACACGCTTTTTCGGTGTAAATTCCATCATTGCTCTTCAAAGTTGGTTAGTTATGTGAAAATTAATTACAGACTTCTGATTGTAAGAAGCTAGCTGTTGGTACCTAAGAAACTAGTGCTATAATTTTGCAGAAAAGACCAACAACCTGGAAAGCAAACTTATGAATAATGAAGTGGAACTCACAACCAAAGCTAAAAGAATACGAGAGCTGGAGGCAGAACTTGAGGCAGCAATTCTTAGCAAGGAGTTCCAACCAAAGATCATACAGATATCCATTAACTGATGGAAGCAGTTCGTGCTCCCTTATGCTTTATTAGGTCTCGGCAATGTTCTTTCACATTCCCTTATTAATGGCATGCCTCCTTAACTAGTCATACCTTCAGAGAGAGATATCCACAAAAGAACTACTTCTACAGAACTTAATCTCAGAGAACAAGGTTTGCATAGTAGTTTGCCTAGGTATATTATTATTTCAAATCAGATTATTAACTTGACCTATTACCTTTCTGGATGGGTAATTATCAGGGACTGCATTCTGAAATAGGAAGCTTAGGCATTGTCATAAAAAAGATTCAAGATGCCGTCACTCGTATGAGTGAAGAGGTCTGAACACACTCTCATTTTTCCTCAGGATTTACCTTTCAAATGCTGCTTGACTTTAGCCCGATGTGAATTCTTCCAGTTGCTTATAACTTGAGAATATTCTTGGAAAATAGACTTTTCTGTGTTATGGCAGATCTAGTCCATTTGATCAATCATTTCTGATGTACCAACTCCAGTAACTATAACAGAGAGATTATGTAGTTCTAAGCACATCTGCTCAAGCAAGCCCCAAATTACCATTTGTGGATAATATATACATTTCTGTGCACCTTTATATACCTCTTCTTTTTGTTTATGTCAAATGAATTCTGTCACTACCCTTATGATTTACAACTCAACAAGGATAAGGTCTTTGATTTGTATAATTAGGCCATCATCAGTGTTTAATCATTCCATTGGCCCTAGCTAATGTTGTTTCAGTTTGACATTTCATCTCTTTGTTGAAATATGCATTTGCTGTGCAAGTGCCTCCCTCTTAATGTATTGCGTTATTCCTTGGCTTCATTTCTGCTACTAATTTGTCTGTATCTTTCTCTAATGCCAGGACAGAAGGACATTCACCTCACTGATGGAAGGCCAGGAAGAATGCCTTTCAATTAGACAAAGTGAAAAATTAAGGTTTGACTGAGCCTCTTATAAACTCCAATGAAAGATTACTATTCTGGTTTAGTAAGCAAAGACTAAGATTAGCAACATCTTGAATTTACAGTTGGAATTTTCTTTTAAGCACCTTTGTCTAATTAAAGTAAATGCAGCTAAACTTCCTAAATCAAAGTTTAATTTCTCTCTCAGCAATCAAAAATGACTCTTGGAAAGAATTTGTTATCAATTATCTCTGTCGGGAAGAATTTGTCCTGAATATAACATTTTGCTAACCATTTTCAGAATATATGATAACTCCTTTAATTTTCTAACTGAATGATGTGAATGTGTAAGCCTCAGTCCATTTCTTTGCCACGCAGAAAAAGGAGAATGATCAAAGCTTTCAGCGGCCTACGCTTTCTCCTTCTGATAGCTTTCAGCAGGATATGCTTTTCTTTTTGAAGATTTGCTTGCATATCTTCTTTTGCATTCATTGTTGATTTAGAAATCTTTTATAGTTCTAGCTCTTGTGCTCACGGTAACTATTACCTAGTGATAGGCAAAGATAAAGACAGAAACTCTCCTAAGTGACCATAGTTTGTCCCATGCTATTGATTCTTTTCAACTATAATATCAATCAAAAAGGTTTCTCTTAACAATGGGTTATCAGTAAGCTGATCAGAAAATGGCAATAAAATCAACATGTGGCTTTTATCTGTTCCCTTATCTGGCTCATATTAAATACCTCAGATACTGTCATGCATGTTATAAGTTGTCAATATTCTTCCTTAATTTATGACATTTTGCTTACTAGGACGCCAGATACTGCTCAAATCAAAGGGAAAGACTCTCATCCAAAGTCTTCTATGAGTGAAGAAAGCACAGGTTCCTATCACGCCCTTGCTTCATGCTGTAAGGAGCATAAGCTTTAGTGTTTTAGTTAGTCTGGCAATTGCTCATTGTGTAGCTTAGTCCTTTAAAACGACAACCAACAAAACCTACGGCCCAGTCCCAGGCTACCTTAATCCTTTACACCAAACTAATATATTTTCCTACCATATGATGCAACTAAGACTCAATTTGCTTCGAGTATATTTGTAGAACTCATCTTTTTGCTCCAAGTTCTGCAACTGCTTCCTCCTCCATCTCGTGAATGATATGCTTTCAGCTATCTCTATTTTGATTCCACTTCCCCTGTTTCTTTTCCTTTTAGATAACTGGAACCTTATAGCTTTGTGTATATTTTCTAATGCTATAAATTAAAAAAGGAAGATACAATAAGTTTTGAATGCCTTATGCTTCATCGCTTATGAATTCAAGGCATAAACTTGCAGTTCTGTCGTTTCCCTAGATTGATTGTTCAGTGTAACAAGAGAGCAGAAGTTCACTGATAATGTGCAATTTGCCAAAGCAGCCTCGCCAGAAGTTCAGGAGGATTCAATAAAGAGCCCCTTGAAGAAGGATAACAAGATTAACTGCTATATATCAGAGGCGAGTACATCCATCCTCAGATAAATCTTCTCCCACCATATCTGTAAAAAGTTTTGAACTTGCAGATACTTCTTCACCTTTGCAATTGCAGTCTGTTTATTCTCCCTCACTGTCAGCTTGCTCAGTGCCTCAGTGTGAAGCTAACAATGCAAGTGTCTCTGCTGCTGCAGCAAAGGTATGATTTACTAGCTCACATTAAGTTCTTGTGGCATCATTCATGCTTGTAAAAAGGTACTTATGGGATCACTAATGCTATTTTCCATATTAATTACGTTGAATGCTGTCGCCCTGAAATCTAACCCTTGTAGGTGCTACTATCCTTTTCATCCAACAGTTGCCTAAGAAATTAATTGAAGAACTCTTCCTTTTAGCTGTGCCATTTTTGTCTTAAAACTCTTTCTATCTTCTGGGTTAATTGTTTCTTCTGATATAGGATGATTACACAGAATTAGCGAACCAGCTGGATTCTGAATGCTCAACGACTCAAGTGGAGATCCTGTAAATTGTAAGATTTTGGTCTTTGTATCAGAAATTTGATTCGACTCTGCGAGCAAACTAGACTAACTTTTCATATACTTCATTTTAGTACAATTAAGTTAGTGAAGTTTTGGTGATCCACTATGCAAAACTGGCTTGTACTTGAGGCTGGGCAATTGTTTTCTGCTTTCCACTTATCTCTCTTTAGTTAACATATTCAATATTCAATTTTAAAACAAACACTACGTCCGTTCCGTGTAGATAAAAGTTTTCTAGTTTACCACCTTTAAGTAGATTTTGACTTTAAACTTGTAATTTTTATACCTATTTGGTCTAAAAGGAATTACGATGCAATTAAATATCTTCTAACATGCTATAGTGATGCACTTCGTTAGAAAAAGTCAAGCCAAATATTATAGAAGTTATCAAAGTTGTAACCGCTCACGTTCTGTTTGAAAACTAATTCAAAGTTGTAGTAGGAAACCTTAGTTATTTAGGATTTGATTTATTTAATTCATGTCTATATAGGATTTGTAGTCAGAATTAATATAAGAATAAACTTTCATGTTTCTAGTTGACATAGGTTTCATATTATTATAAATATGGGTATTACTAACTTATTTTATGTGTGAAGATTTGCGAGAAAAGTAGAGAGCCTTCAGAGATTAATAATAAAATATTTTCCCTTCATATTGGTATCAGAGCTTTTACGATCTTGAGAGAGAATCAAGTAGCTTCCGCGGGCGGCGCTAGCCAATGTGTGCCGCCCGTCTAGCCAAAAAATATGTTAGCAAAATCATAGATAGTTGTCAACAAAATTAGATTATTCGATGAAAAGTTTCAAAACAGATTCAAGAAAAAAAGCAAGTTTAAATAGATGCAAATAAATATGGCACAAGATGAATAAACTCTTCCCTAAAAGTTGGAGAGGTTTAAAAAAATTGGAAGTTGATTATGTGTTTCAAGAAAATCGAGTGTTGATGACAAAATGGATCAACGGGTGTTGAAGACAGGTACTTCAACGAAATTGGGTGTTGGTGACAAAGTGCATCAACGTGAGTTAGAGATAGGTGCTTCAACAAAATTGGGTGTTGGTGACAAAGTGTATCAACGAGAGTTGGAGACAGGTACTTCAACAAAATTAGGTGTTGGTGACAAAGTGCATCAACGAGAGTTAAAGACATGTGCTTCAACAAAAAAAATTGGTTGTTGGTGGCAAAATACATCAACGGGAGTTGAAGACAGGTGCTTCAATAAAATTGGTTGTTAGTGACAAAGTGCATCATTGGCGACAGGTGCTTCAACAAAATTGGGTGTTGGTAACAAAGTACATCAACGGGAGTTGAAGACATGTGCTTCAACAAAAATTAGTTGTTGGTGGCAAAGTACATCAACTGGAGTTGAAGAGATGTGCTTCAACAAAATTGGTTGTTGGTGACAAAGTGGATCAACGAGGGTTGGAGACATATGCTTCAGCAAAAGTAGAATTTGGAGAAAAGTGCTCCAAGACAACAATACAAACAAGTCAGACGTATACAACTTTGAATTAAGGGAGAATGTTGGAAAACTAATTCAAAGTTGTAGTAGGAAACCTTAGTTATTTAGGATTTGATTTATTTAATTCATGTCTAAATAGGATTTGTAATCAGAATTAATATAGGAATAGACTTTCATATTTCTAATTGACATAATGTTTCGTACTATTATAAATAGGGGTATTACTAATTTATTTTATGTGCGGAGATTTATGAGAATGGTAAAGAGCTTTTAGAGATTAATAATAAAATATTTTTCCTTTACAATCTCATTTATTTGATTGAACAGTTTAGATCTGAAAGAAGACCTAGCAATGGCCAGAACGAGTGCTTTGACCGGAACCCAATTTATTGTGCCTCGACTTTGAGACCTTTCTCAAAAGAAATATAATTGTGTGATTTTGCGAATTTCACCATCCCAGGTAAATGGTACTCGTATCTCTGGTGATTGCCAAGGCTGGCTTGAGTTCCATTACTAGTAATTCATTTTTCAATTCACGTTCAAAAGATACTAGGTTGTCTAACAAAATTTGCAAATTAATATGTCTAAATTGCCATATCTAGTCAAATATCTTGTCAAAATGTTTATTTTTAAGTTTTTTGTAAAAAAAAAAAAAACTAAGCAACAAAATTTGAAAGCACAAAAGTTACTCTCTCCTCCCTCTCCGTCCCAATTTGTATGGCTCAATGTTACTTTGCATGGCATTGACAAATTTAGCTCACTGGGCTAACGGTGACAGAACTAAATTGTGCCTCAAAAGAGATCATTTGTGCAAATGGCCCATAGTAGATTTAGCAATTTCTATTCTACGCCTCTCAATTCTTGATTGTTCAAACAGGATGATACCCAAGCTTAATGACCAATGGCTATTCAAGTGGAGATCGATGTTGTAGATTCTCAGTATCTAGTGTTTTGCTATTTTTTTTCTTATTCATGGTATACATTTTGTGTTAAAGAGAAGTCTCGAAGCAACGGTAAAATTATCTCTGTATTACCTATAGGTCACGCATTCGAGTTTGGAAGCAACCACTAATATTTACATTAAGGAATGTTGTTTACATCGCACTTTTGGAGTGCGGTCATTCTCCAAATTGTGCGTGAATACGAGATGCTTTGTACATCAAGCTGCTATATCCATACATTTTATGTTATTCCTAGCCAATAATGCAAGGATCGGGCGATCAAGATGTTCACAGTGAAGAGTGCCATATATGTTAACCACGTAATACAAAACCTTGGAAAAGATTTTCAGCATACCATACATACATGTCATCTACGTAAATACAAAACCATGACAACCATGAAAATTGGTGTGGTTAGTAAGCATGCCGTTCAATGTTGGCAACCTACTTTGCGACGATAGCTGTGATCCAGCAAAATAAGGTTACTTGACCCTTTCTTTAGAATTCAAAGATTGTCCTTATTGATAAACCTTAGAAAATTCAAGTAGTTGTGACTTTTTTATGAAAAAAGAAAAGAAGAAGAAATTTTCTATACCCGGTGTACAGCGCCAAAATGAATTAATACATAATATGTATCATTTTCTACAAAAATTACTTAAACCTTTTCAGCACATGATATTAGCTCATAAAACAAAAATCTTCTAATCTGCGTGAGCCACATTTTCCTCTAAGATGCATGTTTTAGTTCTAATATATTTCGTAATTATCTCCTTTTTTTAATTTTTTTTTTTTCTCTAAAGTTAATTAGGTGCATGCTTTGGACGAAGGTAAGACCACTTGTAAGTTTTAACTCATCTTAATTTTTGCCAATAAAATACCTAGGATGTCCCCTTTTCACGAGCAGACAAAGGATAGCTTACTACTCAGAAATGGTGAGTAAAGTGACAAACAGAGTAAGGAGTTGGCAGACTAAACTTTTATCAACTGGAGGTAAAGCAGTTCTAATAAGACAGGTTCTATTAGCCTTGCCAACACATTTGTTATCAACCATTCATCCACCTAAAGGAGTACTGGAAGATATTTACAAGATTTTTTTGGAACTCCTCTGATGGGATGGATAGGCACCATTGGGCAGCCTGGGAGAAACTATGTTATCCATATAAGGAGGGAGGGGTTCAATTTAGAAAACTTGAAGACATCTGCAAAGCTTTTACAGCAAAATCTTGGTGGAACTTGAGAACAATGAATTCTCTTTGGAAAGACTTTGTACTT
Organism: Nicotiana otophora; assembly: GCA_000715115.1. NCBI lineage: Eukaryota > Viridiplantae > Streptophyta > Magnoliopsida > Solanales > Solanaceae > Nicotiana > Nicotiana otophora. The sequence goes on from AWOL01S0020458.1 coordinate 71,330, forward strand.
GCCAAATATTGCTATAATTCTCACCCAGTGGCAATAAGGTTGGGTAGAAAGCAGTCACCAAACTGGAAAGAAATGTGCAAATTGAAGCATGAAGTGGAGCAACATCTAGTTTGGTTAGTTGATGAAGGAGAAATTTCCTTTTGGTATGATAATTGGACTAAGTTCGGCCCCTTGTACAAGCAGCTTCCAGACAATGTACAACCCACCGACATTAAACTTAAAGATGTGTTGGTAGATGGGGAGTGGCAAGAGGAAAATTGTGATGTGGAATGGAATGATGCGATCAGAAATATAATAAATATGGAGGAAGTTGAATTGCTCGATGGAACACCAGACAAAGCTATTTGGTCAGCAGACAATAAAGGCAAATTCACAATAACTACGGCATGGGATATATGAAGAAACAAGAAGGAGACAGTTGATACCCACTCCCAAATCTGGCATAAAGATGTTCCCTTCAAGATGTCATTCATCACATGGAGAGCCTTGACTAGGAGACTACCTACAGATGAGAGGTTGCTGAGAATGGGATTTACAGTGGTAGCTCATTGTTGTTGTTTCACCACACCAGGATCCGAAACCGTTGAACACCTCTTCTGCTCAGGAGATTTTGCACAAAAGGTGTGGTCGAACTTTTGTGGACCTTTTGAAATTCAATGGAGAGGAACACTTTTGATTCAACTACTGACGAAATGGAGGACATACAGAGCTAAGAACACAATTGCAAGCTTGGTAGCAAAAATTATTCCTCAATTTGTGGTCTGGGAACTCTGGAGATCGCGGTGTGCAAGTAAGTATGGTACTGAGCTCCATTCCAGCCAAAGATCAATTGGTTTCATTTCTCAAAATATCACCCAGTTAGTCAAACAAAAATTTGAAAGACTAGGAAGTAATACTAACTGGGAGAGAATTCAGAGTATGTTGGGAAAAACCACCACCTCTCGTAAGCAAAATCAATAGTGATGGTAGTTGTGTGGAGGGATACTGTGGGGCGGGTGGTACTATTCGAGATAGTGTGGGAAAACTCATCCTCGCGTACTAAGTATATTTGGAACCTGGTACTAGTAATTGGGCGAAAGGCCAGGCTATGCTAATTGGATTACAAAAGGCCGTTATTATTGAAAGCCTGAGGAATCCAAACTTTTCCCTTTCTATTTCTAAAACCCAACTTGTAATCCCCCCCCCCCCCCCCCCAACAATGTTATTATTTTTATATTGTAGTCCATTCCTTTTAAATCATTATTAGAGGTCTTGGTTGAGTAGAATTCAGCTGGACCAAAAGCATAGGCATATCTTATTCTGTATGTAGATATAATAGCAAATTCGTTTCATCTATGTTTGTTGGCAATTCGGCCACGATGGTAAGTATAGCTTGTAAGAAGCAACAAAAAAGATATAGTATATCATAGGCACACATAAAATTTCAAGTTTATGGGTTCGGGGTTCTAATCCTTTTAAGTTACTGAGTTTTAAATTAATATTTATACATATTTAATTAAAAAAATTAAAAAATACAAGGTTTGAACCAAAGCTATTGGGTTTGTCCGAACCCGTAATCGGCTCTGGCTCAGCCCCTAGATATAGCTTACTTTTAACAAGCTACACTATTCAGCATTATGTTTTCAGTTTGTTCTTTTCTTGCAATCTCCGATTCTGAAGTGGCCCATCACAAGTTAGTAGAAATTGTTCTCGGTGAAGGAAAGTAAAAGTTTGAGGCATATTCGAAACTACTGGAGCTAAAATCTATAACTAGATTCCTAGCCTGTTCTCGGCCTCACCATTATATATATTCTCGCATTAAAGATTGTGTCATTTTCCACCAAGATCATTTCTTACTCGATGAGTTGATTATAACTATTAGTTGATCATCACAAATTGTCACTATATTTTTGTTTTTTCACATAGTTAACTGAAAGTGGGGAGAACTTAACTGGACAACAGTTGGAAGATTGGATATTGGATTCGAGCATGTAGCATTTCGAATTATGATGTTTTCGTCACTTCATTGTTTCCTTGATGGACCAAATGGTTAATATATTGGCAAAATAAAGATACTTAAACTTGTTCACACTTTTCATTTAGGTACTCAATCTTAAGTCTATTTCATTTATACACTCTAACCATATATCATTTAGACATGGCAAGGTAAGTATTTCTCACATTTTTCAAGCGCGTAAAATAATTAAAAAAAAAAAAAATCCTCACTTTCCAAATGCTATCTACTCT
>AWOL01S0020458.1:75248-89424 GCA_000715115.1 Nicotiana otophora
CCCAACCCCACCCACCCCGACCAATCTCTGTTTTCGAAAAACACTAAGCTCTGGCGATGAACATTGATGAAATTTTTCCACAACTTTAAACAAATGCTTTCTCTCTTTTAAGAATGCTAGCTCTTTTGAGTTAGTTTTGATCAAAATCTAACTGATTTTAAAGCAAATTTTATGTAGCTACTCATGATTTTAGGCATTTTTGCTCCGATTTTCAAATATCATTAACATCTCTTCTCAATAAAAATATATTTTATTTTTAATTTATAACTGGGTTTTCACCAATGTAAATGGCAATGATTCCCGTAACTTTCCTTTAGATTTATATAATTGGGTTCAATTGCCACTTGAAATCTATAAGTGTATTTGGAATTACATTTATCACATATGCAAAGAATTTGCAGATCATCAAGGAAGATTAATACAGAGTATTCCAATATATATGTTTAGATTGTTAATTTGTTACATGAAATCTTAAACTAAGGAAGAAGACAAAAGGAGGGGGTTCGTCGGGGAAGATGACCGGGGGTGCGTTCTTGTTTTTCTTTTACTCATTTTTCTTTTCTTTTTCAATTTTTTTTAAAAAATTATTTACGTTAAATCCACGTTCCCGCTTCTTATTTGTCACTTTAGCGTGTGAATTATACTTATCTTTTGTGGTGGCTGCCTATCAAGTTTGTGTCTAAATGACACATTTGAGATATGGTTAGAGTGTTCAAATGGAAAAGACTTAAGATAAAGTGTCTAAGTGAAAAAGTATGAACAACTTTAAGGGGTTGCCGATGTATTTTGCCTAATATATTTACTCATTTGGTTACAAGTTCCGGTAGAAAATATTTCCCTCTTTGATGGGCTTACATATTACAAATTTATATTAGTCGGGACTTCATAAATACCATAAGATTTTTATGTGGCATCCAATTTTATGCCACATATTGAATTTGTACCTACTTTTTAAATAAACAATTAACTGATACCCAATTTTGGATAACTTCAGATACATACATTTTCTCTTCTTCTTTACTGCTATTTTCTTCTTCTTAATTTTCGCTTTGAGTTTCTTCTTCTTCTTCTTCTTAGTAGCAAAATGAGTCTGTTAAATTTATTATTATTTTGACAATTTGATGATTGCAATTTGTTCTTTATGATAATTAAAAATTATATTTTAAATTTGAGCTCATTTGGAGTAGATTGAGGATTGAATCGTATATTGGACTGCTAAATTCGAAGAACAAGTTTAAGTTTCAGAACTTAAGATTCGAAATCTGAAGTTGCATTCAATAGATTGAAATACTTAAGATTCACATTTCTGAAGTTGCATTTGAAAGATAAAAGAATTTCATATTTGATTTCTGAAGTTGCATTGAACAAATTGAACTACTTCAGATTCGAATTTGTTAAGTTGCATTTGAAAGATAAAAGACCTTCCGATTTGATTTCTGAATTTGCATTGAAGAGATTGAACTACTTCAGATCCGAGCGGGTACACCTTGTAAAATTTTGTACAATTCGGATACAACTTCAATGGTGACCCCAAAAGTGGGTATATATAAAAATGCCCCAAAAATACCAACTTAATTAGTGCGAACTTGCTCACATTGGCGGTCCCGAGCCCAAAAAAAAAAGGAGGGGTAGGCTAGCACCCAGCATCAAAACTTATAAATACATGATGACGAAGGAGCTTGTCACTAGCATAAAAATAGTAGTAGGAGATACAGATTAATTCCCTATAATAGCGAGTACACCAAGGTTTAGCATTAAAGCCCTACTAGTTTACACTAGTTATGGATGAGCTAACCAACATAGTATAAGATGAGGTCCCATAGTGTATGTTATTTGCTGATAATATTGTGTTAATTGACGAAATTAACTAGGGAGGGTGTCAACCAAAAGTTTGAGCTATGAAGGAGCACTTTGGAGAGTAAGGGCTTTAGGATAAGTAGAAGTAAGACTCAATACATGCACTACAAGTTTAGTCAGCAGGGGAAGAACAACATTGAGGTGAGACTGGATGGGATTGCAGTGCCAACATGCAAACAATTCAGATATCCAAGCTCGTTCTTTCAAGATAGTGGAATGATAGATGAAGACATTCCCTATAGGATTAAAATCAGATGGTTGAAATAGGGAAGTGCTACTATAGTTTTATATGATAGAAGGATGCCTACTAAGGTGAAAGATAAGTTCTATAGAACAAGTATAAAACTGATAATGTTATAATTTGGTATGAATGTTGGGAGACTAAATTTCAATATATTCACAAGATGAGTATTGCAACTATACAATGGTAAGATGGATATGTGGTCATACAAGATTAGATAAGATTAAAAATGACTACATTCTCCAGAAGGTACAAGTAGTACGCATTAAGGATAACGTGAGAGAAGATCGCTTGAGATGGTTTGGTCATGTCTTGCATCGCCCTACAAATATATCAGTCCATAGGTGTGAAACTATGGTGAATGACAGTGTTAAAAAAAGAACGAGGTAGACCTAAATTCACATGAAACCAAGTTGCCTCAAAAGACATATAAATCCTTAGAATCAATGCAGACTTTGCTAAAGATATATTACAATGAAAGAAAAAGATCCATATAGGTGTTACTTATTAGCTAGGAACTAGGAATAGGCTTTAAATATTAATACTCCTATATTTTTATTATTACTACTAATATACTAACTTATTTTCATTAATTGCTACTCTTATTTTATTTTGGCATGATAAAGATATGAGTTGAGCTTAAAAAAAGAAGTGAAAATTTATATCATCGATCTCAATTTTGTTTAGGAGCAAGGCATAGTTATTATTGTTGTTGTTAATACGAATACCAAACGAATGGGAGAAAGAAAAAAACTTCTCAGCATCATATTTAATGGATGTCTAAAATCAAGTACAAAACAGTATCAAGTTTCTTTAAACTAGAAAAGCTTCATCAAGTCATTGAGTAACAGTTAGAAATAATGTTATACCAACCATTTCTTAAGGACATATTTCCGGCAACCAAAGGAAGTGTTAGAGTGTGAAACAAACTTACTAACCAATTCTTAATTTGAAGTCAGAAGTAGAAGTGTTTATAGTGAAGGAGAAGGAATGATGCTTACCAACTTTCCCAAACATAGAAAAAAGAAATTGCCGAGGAAAGGATGAAAACTGAAAAGGACACGGGTAGGAGGGAAAAAAGGAAAGAAAAGAAAGAAAGGATAAATTAATAGTACTATTAATATCTTTGATATCTGCATCCAGTGACCTTTTTAATGCTACTAGTATTTAATTTTCACAGTCATTACAGCACATTTACAAAGGTGTTTTATTACTACTGGAGAAAATGAGAATTAATGAAGATGCACCTGAGGGCTAGGTCAACTGGCATAAATAAATGACAAACCCATACCGCATGGCTGACGCTGCGGGAATCTTTAAGGTTGCAATTATTTTACCTGCAGTTAATTGGCAATTTATAAGTTAGAAAATATTTTAAAGAAAATTTCTATCAAAAGTTAACAATAAAATTAGCAAATCAGGAAATGTTATGATGAAACTTTTAGTACTAAAAATTACTAATGATGTGTGAGTGTTAATTGAGTAATAGTATAAGATTTCCGATTAAATATAAAGATTTTATTCATACAACCACATTCTATCACTATTATCTTCTCAACGTGTTCATTGATGTATCAGGTCAAAACCGAGTCTGCTTTTCTTATGAGGCGAATATAATGGTCCGAGATTCATCATTGTAATATCGAAGCTATGATGTGAAGTTAAGTTGTCGAGCTCGGGCCCTAGATACCGATCGATATCGAGTTCGACCAAGATTGAGCTCGAGACCCAGAGACCGATCAATATCGAGATCAGCCAAGATGGAGCTCGAGATCCAAAGACCGATCAAGATTGAGATCGGCCAAGATCGAGACCGAGCCAAGAAACAAAAAAGTCGTTATAGCCGCAAGTGGGGGAGAGAATCTCGGCGGAAATCACGGCTTGAATCAAGGAAAAGTCAATTAATTAATCTATCATGTGATCCCCACTATGTATTTTTAATTATATCCAAAGTAGGATTCCTCCGGTGGTTATCATTTGTAAAGAGATAGACATTCATCCATTCATACATTCAGATTTATTGAGATTTATATAACATCTAGCAAATATTATCCTTATTGGGCTTTGATATTGAATCATCTTGTTCTCTTATCAATCACTCTCTATTCAATTTGGGTTTGTATTCATTTTTTTTACAGTTAAAATTTGATATATCTTTACTTATTTCTCTAATTTGTACCAATTTATACCATATATCCTTAGAACTATGTATAAATCCAACCCTATCCGTTTTCTCGGGTAAACAGTTTGGCACCCACTGTAGGGATAAGGATAATAGTGGTTATTTGGTACGGATCTCTGTAAAGCACATTATTTTACACTTGCTCTTGGAAGTGTCTTTGATTTCAGGTTAAAAACGATGAACTCTCAATTAATGGCCCTACCTATCGACAATGAAGCTGGCCTTCAAGATGAGAATAACAACCTGACGCTCGGGGATGAAAGGCCACTCGTTTACCCCGTTGGAACTCGAGTCGTAGATCCAATTGCCATTAATTCATATGTGGCTATTGAGGCGAACCAACATTCCGACCCCGAAAATAGCATTCACGGTGGAACTCGATCTACAGTTCGAAATACTCAAAATATTGGAGAAGACAGGATCAACCTGCGTATGATTTTTGAAATGTTGCAAGCTCAATAGGTAACGATAGCTCAATTGTAGAGTTGTACCCAAGCACCAAGAAGGGCCGAGCCGGGTCCACCCCGAGAAGTCACCTACAAAACGGGGCCAACTATAGTAAGATCAAATGAATAAGAATCGGGGACTAATCCTGAAATTATTAGGATGCTCGAGGAACTAACAAAACGAATTGAGTTAGGAGAAAAGAGGATTGAAGCAAACGACAAAAAAATAGAAACTTATAACTCCAGGGTTGATCATATCCCGGGGGTACCATCAATATTGAAGGTCTTGGATTCCAAAAAATTCATACAAAAGCCCTTCCCCCCGAGCGTAGCTCCCAAACCGATTTCCAAGAAGTTCTGCATGCCCGAAATTCCTAAATATAATGGAACGACTGACCACAACGAACATGTCACCTCTTACACATGTGCCATTAAATGGAACAATCTAGAAGACGACGAGATCGAATCCGTATTATTAAAGAAGTTCGGGGAAACCCTGTCAAAGGGAGCAATGATATGGTATCATAATTTACCACCTAACTCTATCGATTCTTTTGCTACGCTTTCAGATGCTTTCGTAAAAGTACATGCCGGAGCCATAAAGGTCGAGACCAGGAAGTTGGACCTTTTTAAGGTAAGGCAAAAGGATAACGAGATGCTAAGAGAGTTCGTATCTAGTTTCTAAATGGAACGAATAGATCTACCACCGGTCACGGACGATTGGGCCGTTCAAGCTTTCACCCAAGGACTGAACGAACGAAGCTCGATGGCTTCATGACAGTTGAAGTAGAACTTGATCAAGTACTCGACTGTTACCTAGGCCGATGTACACAATCGATATCAATCAAAGATTAGAGTCGAAGACGACCAGTTGGGTTCTGGGTCCGTTATTAAAAGGGACATCGACCGAGAACCAGTGTCGAACAGGGACCGATATCGGCCATATAACGGAGATCGTAGGGGTAGCGAACCGGGACGCAACCCCGTACGAGGCGAAAGGAGAAGTGATCGAGGCCAAGGGTCTCGATGGCTGATGAACAAGAATGGGTTCGACAGGCATACCAGACCTAAGGAAGCACCGCGGTTCTCAGAATATAACTTCAACATTTATGCATCCGCCATCGTGTAGGCTATCGGATGCATCAAAGATACTAAATGGCCTCAACCTCTGCAGTCCAATCCAGCCTAGGGAAATCCCAATTAAATGTGAAAGTAGCATGGCACCCATGACCACAGAACGGAAGATTGCAGGTAGCTCGGTTATTCAATGAAGGGCACCTTCGAGTGTTTTTAAGTGACCGGGCCAAAAACTAATTCAAAAATAGAGATTTCAATAGACAAAACGAACAAGAAGAGCCACAACTTATAATCCACATGATCATCAGAGAGATTGATGTCCCCTAGGGGACGGTGCTTAAACGCACTAAGATGCCAATTATAAGAGAGAAGCGATCTCGGACTCAGGATTACATACCTAAAGAATCCTTGTCCTTTAGTGACGAAGACACGGAAGGAATCATGAAGCCCTATAACGATCCACTGGTAATATCTGTACTTATGAATAAAACCCAAGTTAAGCGTGTGTAAATTGATCCAGGTAGTTCGGCCAACATCATTCGATCAAGGGTCGTTGAGCAACTCGATCTACAGAACCAGGTTGTGACCGCAACCCTGGTACTAAACGGATTTAATATAGCGTGTGAAATTACTAAGGGCGAGGTAATGTTTCCAGTAAACGTGTCTGGGACCATCCAAGAAATGAAGTTTCATGTGATCGAGGGCGACATGAGATATAACGCCCTGTTCGGGAGGCCTTGGATCTACAATATGAGAGCAGTACCCTCGACCCTTCACCAGGTTCTAAAATTCTCAACGCAAGAGGGAATCAAAATGGTCTACGGAGAGGAACCGGCCGCAAAGGAAATTTTTTCCGGCGATGAAGTAATTCCGATATCATAGCTATCATCGATAAAGGGATCAGATTCGAAGGAGAAATGGGACACCAAATAACAATCACAAACGTCAGCCTCGACCCAACTAGAGAATCAGAAGACTGACGAAGATAATCATTATGTGATCCCTCCATCCTTCATGGTCCCCGATGATTCCGATGCTACCAAATCAATGGTCGAAGAATTGGAGCAAATTATGCTAATCGAACATCTACCTGAGCAAAAGGTATACCTGGGCACGAGGTTAAATCCCGAGCTCAGGAAAAAGCTTATTCAATTTCTTATAGCTAACATGAACTGTTTTGCTTGGTCCCATCTTGACATGACAAGGATCCCATTGGAAATAACCACTCATAGACTAAGCTTGGATTTGAAATTTCATCTGGTAAAGCAAAAAAGAAGGCTCTAGTCCGAGGTCAAACATACATTCATCGAGGATGAGGTAACCAAACTTCTTAAAATAGGATCCGTTCGAGAAGTAAAATACCCCAAATGGCTAGCAAACATGGAGGTAGTCCCTAAGAAGGGAAACAAACATAGAATGTGTATAGATTATAAAGACCTGAATAAAGCATGCCTTAAGGATTCTTTCCCTTTGCCTAATAGCAATCGTATGATCGATGCCACGACCGGCCAAGAGACTCTCAACTTTCTCGATGCCTACTCCGGGTACAACCAGATACAGATAAACCCGGAGGACCAGGAAAAGACCTCGTTTATCACTAAGTACGATACCTACTGTTATAACGTAATGCCATTCGATCTAAAAACTGCTGGTGCAATTTATCAACGCCTAGTAAATCGAATGTTTGAAAAACAAATAGTAAAATCAATGAAAGTTTATATTGATGACATGTTAGTTAAGTCCCTATATGCAGAGGACAATTTAAAGCATTTGCAGGAAGTTTTCGATATACTGAGGGAGTACAATATGAAGCTCAACCTCGAAAAATGTGCATTCAGGGTTTGCTCGGGTAAGTTTCTTGGTTGCATGGTGTCCAATCAGGGAATCGAGATCAACCCCGATAAAATCAAAGATATCGAAGATATCACGGTAGAGGATAATGTAAAGGTCGTGCATAGGCTAACGGGACAGATAGCTGCCCTAGGTCGATTCATTTCGAGAGTCCTCAGATAGGAGCCACCGAATTTTCTCACTACTTAAGAATAAGAGCAACTTTGCATGGACTCCGGAATGCTAGCATGCTTTGGAAGAACTAAAGCGGTATTTGTCGAGCCCGCCACTGCTTAATACCCCGAAAGTGGACAAACAACTTTACATGTACTTAGCTGTCTCAGATATAGTGGTAAGTGGAGTCCAGGACTAGGCATCTTACTAAAATCACCCAAATGAGCCATAGAAATATGCGGGTATGATATTGAGTATCGACCCCGAACCGCCATCAAATCTCAAATCTTAGCGGACTTCGTGGCTGACTTTATGCCGGTCTTCGTACCTGAGATTGAAAAAGAACTACTTATAAAATCGGGTACCTTTTTGGGAGTCTAGACCCTTTTTACAGACGGTGCCTCGAACGTGAAGGAGTCCGGACTAGGCATCGTACTAAACTCACCCACGGGTAATGCAGTTAAACAGTCTATTAGAACTACAAAATTAACTAACAATGAGGCCGAGTATGAGGCCATGATTACATGTCTCGAACTAGCTAGAGGCTTAGGAGCGGAAGTCGTAGAGGCTAAGTATGATTCCCTCCTCGTGGTAAACCAAGTTAATGGGACTTTTGAAGTCCGAGAAGATCGAATGCAGAGGTACTTGGATAAACTACAGGTGACTCTACATCGATTTAAGGAATGGACCTTGCAACATGTACCCCGAGAACAGAACAGCGAGACCGACGCTCTTGCAAACTTAGGTTCATCGGTCGAAGATGATGAACTCAAGTCGAGGACTGTCGTACAACTCATGATATCGGTAATCGAAAAAGGTCACGCCGAGATAAACTCCACAAGTTTAACCTGGGATTGGAGAAACAAATACATAGAGTACTTTAAGAATGGGAAGCTTCCATCAGATCCAAAGGAATCGAGAGCTCTACGCACAAAGGCAGCACAGTTCACTTTGTCCGAAGATGGAATGCTGTTGAGAAGGACGTTCGATGGACCATTGGTAATATATTTGGGACCGGGAGATACCGATTACATCCTACGGGAAATTAATGAGGGCACTTGTGGAAACCATTTTGGTGTCGATTCGTTGGTCCACAAAATAATTAGAGCACGGTATTATTGGACCAATATGGGCAAGGATGCAAGGGAGTTCGTTCGAAAATACGACAAATGCCAAAGACATGTGCCCATGATTCATCAACCCGGGGAACTACTCCACTCGGTCCTATCTCCATGGCCTTTCATGAAATGGGGGATGAACATCGTTGGCCACCTCCCATCGGCCCCAGGTAAGGCTCAGTTTATTTTGTTTATGACTGATTATTTCTTTAAATGGGTTGAAGCACAGGCTTTCAAGAAAGTCGGAGAAAAAGAAGTGATAGACTTCATTTAGGACCACATCATATGTCGATTCGGGATGCCATCCGAGATTGTATGTGATAACGAAAAATAATTCATCGGCAGCAAAGTAACTAAATTTCTCGAGGATCACAAGATCAAAAGGATCTTATCAACGCCTTATCATCCAAGCGAGAACGGACAAGCTAAATCGACCAACAAAACCATCATCCAAAATCTTAAGAAGAGATTGAATGACACCAAAGAAAAATGGAGAAAAATGCTACCCGAGGTCCTATGGGCATACCGCACAACATCGAAATTTAGAACCAGAGCAACACCATTCTCGTTTGTTTATGGCGTCGAAGCTCTGATCTCGGTCAAGATCGGAGAACCTAGCATCAGGTTTCGATATGCAATAGAGGAGTCGAGTAACGAGACCATGGATACGAGCCTAGAATTGTTGGATGAAAGACGAGAAGCCGCTCTCGTCCGATTGGCTGCCCAAAAATAGTGGATCGAAAGGTACTACAATCGAAGAACTAATCTTCGACATTTTAAAATCGGGGACTTGGTGCTAAGAAAAGTCTCCCTCAACACTCGAAATCTGAATGAAGGGAAACTGGGTCCGAATTGGGAAGGACCGTATCTGGTTCTCGAAATCGTCGGAAAAGGATCCTACAAGCTCGATGTGATAAACGGCAAACAACTACCGAGCAATTGGAACGTATCGCGCCTAAAACGATACTACTTCTAAGGTACAACCCTCCCATGTTCATTTGTATTTCGAAACTAACCCTTGCAGGTGTTCGACCAGAAATAAGGATGGATTCTTCAACACGAAGCCTTTAGGTCTAAAAGCATGCGTTGCACTCTTTTTCCCTTAGACCGATTTTATCGCAAATGGGTTTTTCGGCGAGGTATTTAATGAGAAAACCATTGATCGTGCTAAGTTAGAACAATTCAATATTATCTGAGGTCTCTTTACAATCAACCCTGAATACTGGGCGCAATTGCCCTCGAATATCAAGTTCGATGCAAGGAAGTTACTTCATGGCAACAAGGTCTCGATAGGAAAAATTTGTAAGGTCCAAATGGTTAAACGAACCATACCCGCGTAGTTTTCTCGAGCCCTGGCACAAAACATGTACGGCATGTATAATGACTTATAAAGAGAAATTTCTTCTTTACCGATATCTCATACCTCAGAAAGGTTCTTCTACTTCATAATCTCGATCTATTATGCAAACAGGCTTAAGGGCCGACCATGACCGGAGTTCGAATGATTACCCCCACAAATCGGGGACTGCCGTCCAAAATATCAATGAGATCAAATTATATAAACTCTGAAGATCATAAGCTCAAGAGGCAAATCCCAAACTAAAGAGGGATTTCTATAGGCCACGACCACCCCACTCGGGGACTGATACTTCGGGCAAGCTCGAAAGTAAATCGGGAAAATAAGCCCAAGACGCAAATCTCGTACTAAAGAGACTACAGCTGAATTAACACGAATCGGAGATGTCCGAATTTCGTAACAGAACATGCCTTCGAAATCAATCATGAGCCGGCTAAAAAGGCTACCCCCGGCAAAATCATAAAAGGCTTCGATAATATCAAGCCTAAAAAATTTTAATGAGTACAAAATTGTTCGAACTCTCGAACAATTCCCTATTTCATGCCAAGGAATTACAAGTTTCGCAAATACGAATAATAAGAAACTATTTCAAACCGGAAAGGGGACAAAGCCATAAGCAATCCTTTTTAAGAAAACCTAAGGGTTACTTTACTTCGAGTTCGAGCAAGATCCCACTTGACCATAAAACCTAAGGGCTATTTTCGGCTTTAAGTTTGAGAGACCGTCCTCTCTCAACTAAAAACCTAAGGGTTACTTTACTTCGAGTTCGAGCAAACACTCACTCGATCAAAAGGCCTAAGGGCTACACTAGTTCGTTTTTGATCAAATTATCTGAACCCCTACCTCAGAATACAACTTCATAAATTTATAAGGCAGAAGGGAAACAAATGCAAGGTTTGCCCGAACCTTCGAACATAATTTTATGCTAAGGCATTTTCGACCTTTGTAAAGTGGAGAAAAGCAAAGGAAAAATACAAAAACCAATAAGGCAAGAAAAGCCTTATGTTTATATTTAAAGGTTTTTACAAAAGGCAGAATCAACCCCAAAATAAATACAAAATAAAAATAAGAAACTTGAATATCCTAAGTGGCTTGGTCTTTATTGGAGGCCTCATCCTTGGTATTTTCCCTGTCTTCAGATTCGTTCAAGCTATCAGAGTCTTCCTCAGGGAAGGCCATCCTTTGAGCGTTAGTTTCCTCCATCTTGGCATTTTCAATTTTGGCGTCTACACTGAAGCCCTGAGCACTGACCTCCTCGAGAGGTTCCCTCCGAGCCTTCCATTTAGCATGTTCGACCATGCTCTTGGCCTTGGCCTGGTTGACCTCAACATCGATCCTGAACTAGGCCACTTTAGTATCAGTTCTTTTATTAGCCTCGGTCACCTCAGATCTGGCTATAATCACTTCAGACCTGGTTACGGCCACCTTGGATCTGGCCACCTCGAGTTCATTAGCCAAGCCTACCTTGTCATAAGTGACCAAATCTAATCGATGTTGAAGCTCCTTAATCCTATCGATCTGCACCGAGGTGTTTTGTTTTGCAGCCTGAAGTTGGGCCTCAGCCAACTCCAATTGCGCTTGAATGGCCTCCTTTTTCGAGGCGAGGATATCCATATTATTTTTGAATACTTCTCCTTCGGCCATTATCTCATCTTCCTGTGAATTGAGCCGTCCGATCTGTTCAAGCCTCTGTCGAACCTGCAGAATCAGATCGTTAGTGATTATCTCCATCTCATCTTCACTATCCTGAAGAATTCGGAAAACCTACTCAGCTATCTCCTGGTACTCATCCCGAGCCGCAGCCAAATCTGCTCGAAGTTTCTCACTGAGAAGTTTGCAGTAGTCACTCTTCTCACTGAGGTTCCGAGCCTCGGCCTCATGATCCTCTCGGATTCGGAGGAAAGCTTCGTGATGCAGCACCGAAGCCTACAAACATGGGAAAAAATGTTAGAATTATCTACAACTCTAAGTGCAAAAAGAAACAGTAGAGACATCATCAAAGTTACCCGATTCAGAGCATGTTGGGCCTCGTTGAAAAGGCAGGCGGGTCCTACCGCATTCATCCTGGTTTGTTCCTCTTTGATCACCAAGGACAGAAGGTAACTAGCAATCCCCATGGGGGGAGAAAACATTCGGGCATCCTCTGGGACGAAGAGTACTATTTTCCACCTGCGGTGGGGATCAACACTCGGGGCCGGGAATCGGTCCACTAATTTTAGGCCCGATAAAGATTTGGTAGCACCCGGCCATGATGTTTTCTTCGGTACCGATAATCCACCAAACCCGGTAATATCCTCCGAAGCAGAGTACACGATCCCATGCAAAAAGCCATGGATATTAGTCCACTCCTGAATGCCGTCGTAAGACCGACCTTCCAACATATTGGCCTCGCAGATCATAGTATCCGAAAACTGAGGGGATCCCGTAATATTGACTATCCCGAGCTTGTCTCTCGAAATATCCTCTGTTGCTTGAGAAGACCTGCCCTCGGTCTCTCCTTCAACCATCTCAACTCGAGACGGAATAGTCTTGGCTTTTCCTTGTTCATGAATTATGGCCAAAGCTCCCTTATCTACCTCCGCTGATTCGGAGGAGTGTTGTATCACAACATTAGCCCGTACACAAGCTAATTCCTATTCTTAGGCGATTGATCGATGGGACTACAACAGTTGCTCGGTGAACAAGCTTGATTAAGCCTCCTCGATAGAGTCGGGGATTATAAAGGAGCATCAGGTGATCGAGGATGAATAAACACCCCTCGGTTTTGCTTGAGAAGAATTGGAGGAGAATCATTATTCTCCAAAAAAAGAAGGGTGGATGATGTTTGGCATATTTTGATATGTGTTGATGTTACTTTACCCATGTTTTAATCGCTTTTTGATGCTATTTGATCTTTAAAATGCCCAACATGGTTTAATTATTGGTTGTATTACTAATTGCGTTGTGTGTGATGATTTAGGGTGTTTGGAGTGCAAAATTATGAAGAAAAGGTGCTCTAGCTAGAGGAAGAGAGGTTGGATGCGTTGCATCCAATCTAGAAAAAAAATTAGATTTCATGCACCCTTAGCAGTGAAGTCGGCCCATAGCATCCGCCGAAGTATCCACCCTAGCATGCGAAGCTGAGAAGTGGAGGACGAGGTGGATGTGACGCATCCACCCTAGCATCAATCCCTGAAGCTAATTTGGACTAGAAATAGGAGAACTTTGGCCCACGACTTTTGTACGCAATATATAAGCAAAAAACGCTTCTTTTAGGTCATCTAACATATTGGGAAGGAGGAAAGCACAAGCACAGAGCCGTCGTGGAGGCCGGAATTCATCAAGTTCCATCTTTCTCCCACCAAACTATGTAATTTTTATGTTTCTTTGTATGATTTGTTGTTTGGCTACCATGTCTATGTAGAGCTAAACTTCACGTTCTAGGGTTGTGGTTCTTTCATGACTATTATTATTCGGCTATTGATTTTGCCTTCTTGATTTATCATATTGGTATATTTATTCAATCTTGCGCTTAATTATTTAATTGCTTGATCACCAATTGAATACTATCTACGAATCTAGAATTGAACTCAAGAGTGGGAATTCTAGATTGCATATAGGATTGAGTAGAGCAAGTTCTTGAACTCGAGCATCGGGGAACGAATTCGTGGTTAGGATAGACATATACCTAATTACCTTGCTTGGTTGATTTACATGAATTATAAATGCGTTGTTATTGATTCTAACTCCATAGACATATAGGCGTTAGGTTATCTTGAATAGGCGAGTAAGAACTCGACAGATTCTTATGAGCAATATTAACCCTGTCAACCAATAAGCTAGATAAATTAGTCGGTCAATTCAATTGAAGAATACAATAGGATTGTTAGATAGCCCATAACCCTAGATCGTTTT
>AWOL01S0020458.1:106118-162272 GCA_000715115.1 Nicotiana otophora
GGGGGGGGGGGGGGTCCAGGAGCATTTCAACGCTAATTTTGGAAAGTTAGCATTTTGAAAGTTTTAGAAATTCCTAAGTTTGAGTTGGAGTGGACTTTGACGTTATCGATGTCTGTTTGGGATTCCGAGCCTTGGAATAGGTTCGTATTGTGATTTATGACTTGTCACGACCCAATTTCTCCTACAGGCCGTGATGGTGTCCAACATCACCGCTACGCAAGCCAACGGTGAACTAGCTATGTGTTTATTCTTTTAACAATTTTGAAATAGTTTACTTTTATTTATTAAGTAAATAAGATGTAAAAAATTTAATAAAATAAAGCGTAAACAAATATAAGAGCAAGTGCGGTGTAGTAAATACTTAAAAGCCATCAAATGTCTACTAGCATGTTTTCAAAAGCTGGTGTCACAAGTATATGAGCTACTAGTAGAATATACAAAATACTAAACTACTGTGTGAAATAGAGTAGACAGAAAGAAATGCAAAAGAGCGACTCTGGGTGCTGCAGAACGAACTCGGAAAGCAGCTCACCACTAAGCCTTGTGGTATCGGGGGTGAGCATCGGGATGACTGCCAGATGCATCGCCTCAGATCCTGCACGATTAGTGCAGAAGTGTAGCGTGAGTACATAAACAACATGTACCCAGTAAGTATCAAGTCTAACCTCGAAGAAGTAGTGACGAGGGGTCGGCATCGACACTTACTATAGGCCAATAATAAAATGCAAGAATTCTAAATAGGTATGGAACATGGAAATAATAATAATAATAATAATAATAATAATAATAATAATAATAATAATAATAATAATAATAATAATAATAATAATATAATAATAATAATAATAACAACACAATAACAAGCAGTGAAAAAATGATTCCTTAACTGATAATAAATTCCAATATCTCCATCTAACACATACTAGTTCCAAATCACTTCCGGTCATTAAATAAACTATACCTCTCAAGCCATAACATAATATCAAGGGTAATCGAGTTCCGAGTATTATCATGCACGATTTATGCCAAGGTCGTACGGCCTGATCCAAAATATTGTGTGCACTACCGAGGGTCGAACGGCATGAACCATAGATGCATCTATTATACTGCCGAGGTGAATGGCTCGCTCCATGAGAATAGACAAGTTTATCTCGCTCGCGGAAGTACTTGCGATGCGAGAGAACATGGATTTCTCAGAGTTATTAAGCATTCTTCAATTCTTTCCCCAAAATACGAAATCTAACTTGGACGGTTTAAACTTTAAAATCTTTAGTCTCAACTCTATTTAAGATAATTAATATGCATAACAAACTTGAAAGTACAATTAAGGCATGATGTAAATCTAAGACTACCCGGAGATCTCATGGAATATACTCTCGTCACCTAGTCCGTACGTAGCTCCCACACAAGTAATGCACAACACAAAAACACCTAAGGGGATGAGTTCCAAGGGGATGCGTTCCCTCTTACAATGTTAAGCAAGAGACTTACCTCATTCTCAAGCTCACTTCCGGTCCACAAATACGCTCTAAATCCTCACCTTGGTGCCAAACAACCTGAAACTAGCTAAATATTATATAAATATATCAATACATACTCAAAACTTCATAATTTAGCTATTAGGGTAGTTACCCAACCCAAATTGGAAGATTAAAAAAATTCACCCCCGGTCCCACATGTCCGGATTCCGAATTTTTTCGAAGATAATTGTTGCCCATAACCTCACGAACTCAAATATATAATTTTCACTCAATTTCATAATCATTTTCGTGGTTAAATCCCATTTTATCAAAACCTAGGATTTTCAACTAAACCCTTAATTTTCACAATTTTACTTGTCAAAATCTACCCATAATCTATGTATTCCACTTACATTGGATAGAAATTACTTACCTCTAATAGCTAGATGAAAAACCCTCTTCAAAGAGCTCACAAATCGCCCAATAGATGAAGGAAATGAGCCATAATAGTCTAAGCCCTCGACTTAAATGAACCTCATTTCCCACCAATTTTCGCCCTGCGATGCCACTTTCGCACCTACGGTTCCGCTTATGCGGACAAAACACCGCAAGTACGGACCATGCCCAGGCCTACCTCCTTCGCTTATGGGGGAGAAGCCTCGCTTCTATGGCACGCGCGTCGCTCCTACGACCCTCCCCGCTCCTACGATCGGCTGCTTCGCACCTACGCCTTCGCAGGTGCGATCCCAGCCTTGCTTTTGCGACCACTGGACAGTCCTCACTAGGCCACTTCTACAGTCAAATGCTCGCACCTGCGGCCAAAAATCTCGCAGGTGAGGACGCACCAGAACTAGAACACCAGCAGTTCTTTCATGTCCAAACTTGATCCGCGCATCATCCGAATAGCACCAGAGGCCCCCGGGGCTCGCCCAAATATACCAACAAGTTCGTAAACATAAAACGGACTATCTCAAACCCTCAGAACACGTACAACAACATCAAAACGAAGAATCGCACCCCAAAAATAATCGAATCAACTTATGAATTTCAAGTTCTTCCAACTTACTCTGAATCGCCGAAACATACTTAAACTACTCGGAATGATACAAAATTTTGCGTGCAAGTCACAAATCACCATACAGAACTATTCCCAATCTTGGAATTCTAATCGAATCTCGATAACACCAAATCATACTTCAAACCAAATTTAAAGAATTTTAAAACCTTCAATGTGTCAACTTTCAACTTTATGTGCCGAAACTCTCCCGGGTCATCCAAAACCCGATCCAAACATACTCCCAAGTCCAAAATCCCCATACGAACCTATTGGGATTGTCAAATCCCGTTGCTAATGTCGTTTACTACAAATATTGACCCAATTCAAACTTAACCCTTTTAATACAATATTAAGGAACTAAGTGTTCTGATTTTAACCCAAACCCTTCCAAACCCAAACTAACCATCCCCGCGGGTCATAAAATAGTAAAGGCACATACATGGAGTCTTATTTAGTGGAACATGGATCTAGAAAGCAAAATGACCGGTCGGATCGTTACATTCTCCACCTCTTAAGCAAACGTTCGTCCTCGAACGGGTCTAGAATAGTACCTGGAGTGCCGAATAAGTGTGGATATCTACTCTGCATGTCCTCCTCGGTCTCCCAAGTCACCGCCTCGACTGGTTGACCCCTCCACTGAACTTTCACCACATAAATCTTCTTGGACCTCAACTGGAAAACATACGTGTCAACAATGGCAACTGGCTCCTCCTAATAACTCAGGCTCTCATCTAACTAAACCATGTTGTAGTCTAACACAAGCGAGCTGTCGGCATGATACTTATAGAGCATAGACACGTGGAATACCGGATGAACTCCCGATAGACTGGGAGGCAAAGCAAGCTCATAAGCAACCTCCCTAACTCGTATCAACACCTCAAATGGACCTATAAAGCTTGGGCTCAACTTGCCATTCTTCCTAAACCTCATGATTCCCTTAAACGGTGAGACTTTCAAGAAAACCTTCTCGCCCACCACATATGATAAATCACGCGCCTTCTGATCTGCATAACCCTTTCGTCTGGACTGTGTTGTGTGAAATCGCTCCTGAATCAACTTTACCTTTTCCAAGGCATCCTTAACCGAATCAGTACCATATAACTTAGCCTCGCCGAGCTCAAACCATTCGATGGGCGAACAACATCACCGACCATATAAAGCCTCAAATGGATCCATCTCGATACTGGACTGATAACTGTTATTATAAGCAAACTCGGTCAAAGGCAAGAATCGATCCCACTACCTCCGAAGTAAATCACACATGCTCTGAGCGTATCCTCTAAGATCTGAATTGTCCGCTCTGACTGCCCATCGGTCTGCGGATGAAAGGCTATGCTGATCTCTACCCAATTCCCCAACTCGCTCTGTACTGCCCTCCAGAAATGCGAAGTAAATTGAGGGCTTCTATCTGATATAATGGAAACATGCACACCATGCAACTGAACAGTCTCCCGGATGTAAATCCGGGTCAATATGTCTGAAGAATACGTAGTCACAACCGGAATGAAGTGTGCTAACTTGGTCAACTTGTCGACAATGACCCAAACTGCATCAAACTTCCTCAAGGTCCGCGGCAACCTAACTACGAAGTCCATAGTAATGTGTTCCCATTTCCACTCAGGTATAACCATCTGCTGGATTAAGCCACCTAGCCTCTGATGCTCATACTTAACGTGTTGGCAATTTAGGCACCTCGCTACATACTCAAATATGTCCTTCTTCATCCACCACTACCAATAATGCTGCCTCAGGTCGCGGTACATCTTCATAGCACCTGGATGGATAAAATACCGAGAACTATATGCCTCATCTTGAATCTTTTCCCTCAATCCATCAACATTAGGGACACATATACGACCCTAGAGTTGCAGAATACCATCCTCACCGATAGTACCCTCTTTAGCACCACCCCGTAGTACCGTCTATTTGCGAATCAATAAGTGTGGATCATCGTACTGGCGAGCCTTGATCTGCTCGAATAGTGAAGATTGGGCGACGACGTATGCAAGAACTCGGCTGGGCTTTGAAATATCCAACCTCACAAGTCTGTTAGCCAAGGACTGAATGTCCAAGCTAGTGGCCTCTCCTTTGCTGAAATGAATTCCAAACTACCCATACTCTCCGCCTTCTGCTTGAGGCATACGCAACCATATTCGCCTTTCCCGAATGATAAAGGATGTTAATATCATAATATTTTAGTAACTTAATCCATCTACACTGCCTCAAATTGAGATCCCTCTGTTTGAACAAATGTTGCAAGCTGCGATGATCAGTGTAAACCTCACAGGACACCCCATAAAGATAATGCCTCTAGATCTTGAGAGCATGAACTATCGTGGTCAACTCCAAATCATATACGGGGTAATTCTTCTCGTAGAGCTTTAGATGACGTGAAGAATATGCAATAACGCACCCCTCCTGCACTAATACACAACCCAGGCCAATACGTGAAGAGTTTCAATACACATCATACATCTTTGAACCGAAAGTCAACACTAACATCGGTGTTGAAGTCAAGGCAGTCTTGAGCTTCTGAATGCTTGCCTCACAATCGTCGGACCATCGGAACGGAGCACCCTTCTGGGTCAATCTAGTCAAAGGTGTTGCAATAGATGATAAGCCCTCCACAAACCGACGATAATAACCTACAAACCCCAAGAAGCTCCTGATCTCGGTCGCGGTGGTAGGACGAGGCCAACTCTGAAATGCCTCGATCTTCTTAGGATCTAACTTAATGCCCTCTCCTGGTACAAGATTCCCTAAGAATGCAACAGAATCGAACCAAAACTCACATTTGGAGAACTTAGCATATAGCTTTTGTTCCCGTAAGGTCTGGAGCACCACTTTTAAATGATGCTCGAGCTCGTCCATGCTACGCGAGTAGATCAAAATGTCATCAATAAAGACAATGACAAATGAGTCAATATATGTCCTGAACACCCGGTTCATCAAATCCATAAACGTCGCCGGAGCATTAGTCAAACCGAATGACATCACTAGAAACTCATATTAGCCATATCTAGTCCGGAATGCCGTCTTCGAAATATTCGAATCACGAATCTTCAACTGATGGTACCCTGATCTCAAGTCAATCTTAGAGAACACCCTGGCACCCTGCAAGTGGTCAAACAATCATTAATACGCAGCAATGGGTACTTATTTTTAATGGTAACTTTGTTCAACGGGCAGTAATTAAAGCACATCCGCATAGTCCCATCTTTCTTCTTCACGAATAACACCGGTGCACCCCAAGGAGACACACTCGGTCTGACGAACCCCTTTGCTAACAATTCCTCAAGCTGTTCTTTCAACTCCTTCAACTCTTTCGGAGCCATGCAGTATGGTGGAATTGAGATAGGCTGGGTACCTGGAGCCAAATCAATACATAAATCGATGTAACATTCTTGTGGCATGCCTAGTAGATCAGAAGGAAACACATCGGAGAACTCTCGGACCACGTTCACTGAATCTATCGCTAGAATCTCTCCAGTAGTATCCCGAACATAAGCTAGATAAGCCAAACAACCTTTCTCGACCATGTATCGAGCCTTTAGAAAATAGATAACCCGACTAGATGCACTAACAGACGAACCCTTCCACTCCAATTTACGAAGCTTTGGCATCGCCAAGGTAACAGTCTTGGCATGGCAATCAAGGTTGACATGATATGGAGACAACAAGTCCATGCCCAAGATGACCTCAAAGTGGGTCATATCAAACAACAGAAGATCCACTCTAGTCTCATAACCACAAAAAGTCATGATACAAGACTAATAGATCTGATCCACAACAACAGAATCGCCCATTGGCGTAGAACATATACGGGAGCACCCAAGGACTCATGAGGAACACCCAGAAAATGAGCAAACAGAGATAAAACATATGAATATGTAAACCCTGGATCAAAGACTACCTAAGCATCTCTACCACAGACAGAAATAATACATGTGATCAGAGCATCTGATGGTTTGGCTGGAAAGGCATAGAACCTAGCTGGAGCACCACCTGACTGGCCTCCACCCGACAGGCCTCCACCTCTAGGACGACCCCTACCCACCTGCCCTCCACCTCTGGGCGGTCGGACGGTTGGTGCAGCAACTGGTGCTATATTATTATTATTATTATTATTATTATTATTATTATTATTATTATTATTATTATTACAATACAATAACAAGCATTGAATAAATGATTCCTTAATTGATAATAAATTCCAAAATCTCCATCTAACACATACTAGTTCCAAATCACTTTCGGTCATTAAATAAATTATACCTCTCAAGCCATAACATAATAGCAAGGGTAATTGGGTTTCGAGTATTATCATGCACGATTTATCCCGAGATCGTACGACCCGATCCAAAATACTGTGTGCATCATCGAGGGTCAAATGATACGAATTATAAATGCATCTATTATACTGTCGAGGAGAACGGCCCACTCCCATGAGAATAGAGAAGTTTACCTCGCTCGCATCGCGTAAGTACTTGTGACGCAAGAGGACATTGGATTTCTCAGATTTATTAAGCATTCTTCAATTCTTTCCCCAAAATACGAAATCTAACTTGGAAGTTTTCAACTTTAAAATCTTTAGTCTCACCTCTATTTAAGATAATTATTATGCATAACAAACTTGAAAGTACAATTAAGGCATGATGTAAATCTAAGACTACCCGGACATTTCATGAAATATAGCTACATACGGACTCTCGTCACCTAGTATGTACGTAGCTCCCCGCACAAGTAATGCACAACAAAAATACACCTAAGGAGATGAGTTCCCTCTTACAAGGTTAGGCAAGAGACTTACCTCATTTTCAAGTTCACTCAGGTCCACAAATACGCTTTAAATACTCAACTTGGTGCCAAACAACCCAAAACTAGCCAAATATTATATAAATAAATCAATATATACTCAAAAGTTCATAATTTAGCTATTAGGGTAATTACCCAACTCAAATTGGAAGATTCCTAAAATTCACCCCGGGGGATTCCAGAAATGTTTGAAGATAATTGTTACCCATAACCTCATGAACTAAAATATATAAGTTTTACTCAATTTTATAATCATTTTCGTGGTTAAATCTCATTTTTATCAAAATCTAGGATTTTCAACTAAACCCTTAATTTTCACAATTTTACTTGTTAAAATCTACCCATAATATATGTATTTAACTTACATTTGATATAAATTACTTAACTCCAATAGCTAGATGAAAATCCATCTTCAAAGAGCTCAAAATTCACCCAAGAGATGAAAGAAATGAGCAAACAATAGCCTAAGCCCTCGACTTAAATGAACCTCACTGCCTAGTGGTTTTCGCACCTGCGATGAAACTGTCACACCTGTGATGCCAGTGTCACACCTGCAATTCCACTTCTGCGGACAAAACACCGCAGGTGCAGACCATGCCCAGGCCTGCTTCCATCGTTGCTGCGAGTGAAGCCTCACTTCTGCGAGGCCGCTTTTGCGGCACATGCGTCGCTCCAGTGACACTCCCCGCTCCTGTGATTGGTTACTTCACACATGTGCCTTCGCATGTGTGGTCCCCACGTTGCTTTTGCAACCACTGCGCAGTCCTCACCAGGCCGCTTCTGTGGTCACATGCTTGCACATGCGGCCAAAAATCACTTAGCTGCGGGTGCACCAGAACTGGTGCACCATTAGTTCTTTCAAGTCCAAACTTGATCTGTGTATCGTTTGAACAGCACCCGAGGCCCTCGGGGCCTCACCAAACATACCAACAAGTGCATAAGCATAAAACGGACTCGCTCAAACAATGATAATGCGTCAAACAACATAAAAACAAAGAATCGCACCCCAAAACTAATCGAATCAACTTATGAATTTTAAGTTCTTCTAACTCACTCCGAACGCGCCGAATCATACTTAAACTACTCGGAATGACACCAAATTTTGCGTTCAAGTCACAAATCTCCATACGAAACTATCACCGGGCTTAAAATTCCAATTGAACCTCGATAACACCAAATCCTACTTCAAACCAAATTTAAAGAACTTAAAAATCTTCAATGCATCAACTTTTAACTTTATGAGCTGAAAGGCTCTTGGGTCATCCAAAACCCGATCCGAACATACGACCAAGTCTAAAATCATCATACAAAACTATTGGGATCGTCAAATCCCGGTTATGAGGTCGTTTACTACAAATGTTAATCCTAGTCAAACCTAACCCTTTTAAGCCAATATTAAGGGACTAAGTATTCCGATTTCAATATGAACCTTTCCAAACTCGAACTAACCATCCCCACAGGTCATAAAACAGTAAAAGAATATATGGAGAGTCTTATTTAGGGGAACATGGATCTAGAAATCAAAATAACCGATTGATTCGTTGCATCACTGGTGTGTAAAGTTTGGTGTCATTCCCGAATAGTTAAGTACGAATCGGACAAGTTCATCAAAGTTTGAAAGTTTGAAAGTTTAAAG
This sequence comes from Nicotiana otophora, assembly GCA_000715115.1. Classification (NCBI taxonomy): domain Eukaryota; kingdom Viridiplantae; phylum Streptophyta; class Magnoliopsida; order Solanales; family Solanaceae; genus Nicotiana; species Nicotiana otophora. The sequence continues at coordinate 115,087 of AWOL01S0020458.1, forward strand.
AAAGGTTTTGATCGTCGATTCATAGTTTTGATATTGTTTGACGTGATTTGAGGCTTCGATTAAGTCCGTATCGTATTTTAGGACTTGTTAGTATGGCTGGATGGGGTCCCGGGAGCCTCGGATGCGAATCGGATTGAAATCAGATCATGCTTTGGATTGAAGGAATTGTTGAAGCTTATGGATTCTGGTGTGATGGATCCTGCAAGGTTATGGCCGTAAGTACAAGACCGAGGAAGTGGCCTTGGGGTCGCAGAAGAAGTTGGGATTAAGGCTGGTGGTTGGATTCGTAGGTGCAAGGAATTTACCGCACTCGGGGGCTCGCAGATGCGGGTGGAGGAGTGTAGAAACGGAATTTGTCTGGGGCTAGAAGATCGTAGATGCGGGTTGTTGCGCATCTTCAGAGCCACAGGTGCGGTCATAAACACGCAGGTGCGGAGTGCTGCTCGAGCTGGGGAGTCCACAGATGCGGGTGATTTCCGCACAAGCGGATGCGCATCTGCGATTGAATGTCCGCAGAAGTGGAAAACTGGCACCCTAGAGGAAGCTGCATCTGCGAGGTAACATCTGCAGAAGCGGAGCTGCAGAAGCGCAAGGACTTCCGCAGTTGCGGAAAATCAACTAGGCAGAATATATAGGATTTGCTCATTTAAGCTCATTTTTCTCAATCGGAGCCGACTTTGAGGCGATTTTGGAGAGCTATTTCATCCACCTCTTGGGGCTAAATGTTTCTAAACCACTTTTGATTATATTTCATAAACACATATGGGATAGTAACATGAAATTAATGGAAAGTTTGGGTACATGGGCCGAGGGTTGACTTTGTTGACTTTTCGAGCAAATTGGAAATTGTTATATATTGATTAATTATGAGTATTAGAGTATATTTTTATTGGTTTTGCACATTGTTTGACTAGTTTCGCATCGATAGGCATCGATTTGAGGTAGGGCTGTTCATTTGGATCGGATATTCGAAATCCAAACCGATCCGCTCAATTTCGGATTTCAGAAATTTGGATCGAATTTCGGATTGTGTTTATTAAAATTTCATCTATTGGGATCGGGTTCGGATTGGAATAATTGTAACCTGATCCGAAATCCGAAATTATTAGGGCATGTATAAATATTAAACTTTAATTTCGGCTAGTCAATACTTCTTTTACATCTTCCTCCAAGTTATTACCTTTACAATTACTGGATGTAGCTATATTAGCACCATAGTACTCTCATAATTTCAAAAACATAAATTTTGCTTACTGGAATGCCTCTTTTACAAAGAAAATATACATATGAGTTTGCAACTTTGAGTCATAATAATCCGATCCGAAATCCGAAAATCCGTTCCGATTCAAACTTTAAAATTTGATCTGATTCAAACTTTAAAATCCGATCTGATCCGATATTAATTCAGATCGGATTCGAATTGCATTTTGTAGAATCCGAAATCTGAATCTGAAATATGCTAAATCTGATCTGATCTGATCCATCCACAACCCTAGTTTGAGGTATTAGAGAGTCGTTAGAGTTGGTTATGGAACTTCGGAGCGAGGTAAGTCTCATGTCTAATCTTGTGAGGGGGAATTTACCCTATTGGTGCTATACTTATTACATGTTACATGTAATGGGAGCTACGCACGTATGAGGTGACGAGTGTCCGTGCGTATGCTAGAGTTCCTGATTATGTCCGGGTAGACTTAAATTCACGCCATGCTTTAATTGTACTAATTTAGTTATTCTTGCATTTTTAATTACTTTGTTTCTCCTGAGACTAGACTTGCGTAAAGTAATGGACTCGCTATTTTGGAAATTTGACGAGCTCCTTTATTAGCTGTGGAAATTGTGCTTCCCTTACAAATTTCTTCCATGTTGTGCGTATTCACCGAAAAGTTTCCTTAAAGTTCATAACTCACACGTATATTTGTGAGTGGGGTCAAGGATCCGTTAAATCTTCTTATTCTAATAGGATCGGGTCGTTCCCCTCTGCATGATAATAAATCACACTCTTGTGGGACCGAGTCGTTCGCCTCGACGGGATATTGTAATACACTCTAATGGGATCGGGTCGTTTGCCTCGGCAAGATCATGAATCACACTCTTATGGGATTGGGTCATTTGCCTCAGCAGGATATTGTAATACACTCTTATGGGATCGGGTTGTTCGCCTCGGCAAGATATTGTAACACACTTGTATAGGATCGAGTCGTTCGCCTCGATATGATATTATAATACACTCTTATGGTATCAGGCCATTCGCCTCGGCATTATCATGTATCATATTATTATGGGATCAGGTTGTTCTCCTCGGCCTTCCTATGAAACACTCTTCTGGGATCGGGCAGCTCACCTCGGTAGAATCGTGTGAATACTTGATAAGGACTCCGCGTACTCAAGTGTTACCTAACTTGAGATGTGACCGTTGATTTGGTATTGACCATTACGTATCCTATTTGAGGAGGTACCGGATAATTGAGGACTTGGTGTTCATTGTTCAGTTGTAGACTGTATTATTTGCATATATATGTACTCATTGTTACCTACCATGTTTGATACTTGCCTACTTTATTATATTTGATTTTTTGGACCACTAGTAAGTGTCAATGTCGACCCCTCGTCACTACCTCTTCGGGGTTAGGCTAGATATTTATTGGGTACGCGTTGATTTACGTACTCATGCTGCACTTCTGCACTAAATGTGCAGGATTTGACAGGTTCATTTAGTGGTTATTTGGGTGCATAGGCACGGCTGCTGAGGGGACTCTATGGTGAGATGTATCCCCTGCTACGATTCGCAGCACACATGGTTTCCAGCATAATTATTTACTTTACCCTGTCTACCTTGTATTCCAGACAGATGATGTATTGTTATTGTACTTCCTAGTATATGTTCATGCACTTGCGATACCAGGTCTTAGGGTATTCTAGAATTTGTATACATTTGCTTTACATTGATACACTTTTACTTTATATTTCATTTAAATTGTACGTACCTACTATTTTGAATACATTGGTCTCTCTATCTAATAAGATTCATGATTTCAAAAATAATAAAATGAATAATTAAGTTGATAGTTCACCGTTGGCTTGCCTAATGGTGACGTTGGGCGCCATCACGGCCTATAGTGGATTTTGGATCGTGACAGCTTGGTATTAGAGCACTAGGTTCATATATGTCTCGGGAGTCCTGTGCAAGTCTAGTAGAGTCTTGCGGATCAGTACATAGACGTATGTACTTATCTTCGAGAGGCTACATGGCTGTTAGGAGAGCTTCCCCTCCTTCATTCCTCTTCATGCGATCTGATTTCATTGAAGATTATGCTATCATTTCCTTTCTACTCATTCTTATACGATGTTGAGTGCTTGTTATCAATTGGGCATCGAGGAGTTGTAATGGTACTGCAAATATGGTGCAGGATGTTTCTCCATATGTATTCGGGTGGGCTATTATCATCGCATTATGGAAGGGTTTTTTGTCGTTTCAGCCCAATGTTGGTGTTGCCTATGGTTGAGATTGGATATTTCCGAATTTGGTGTTGCCTATTGTAGAGATTGGATATTTCCGAATTTGGTGTTGCCTATGGTCGAGATTGAATGCATTGAGGCTCATCGGCTTGTTGGTCTTCATTTGTTTGTCTCTAGCCACGGTGTTGTGAGATGGAACCTAGGAGGAAGTTATCAGAGATAGTTGTGTGTTGCGATTTCAGGATCGAATCGGCGTTCCTAGTGTTGATGGTTTGAGGGAGGATCTTTAGTCTGGCTCAAGATAATGTGCCCACGTGGGTTGTGGTGGAACAAGTAGGTGCACAAGGTGTTAAATAGTGATTTTGGTCAACTCTAGAATGATTTTTTGGCATGTTCGAGGAGGAACGTATGTTTAAGTGGACTTAGGCGTATGTTCGGGTTAAGTATCGGGTGGTCCGGGATCATTTCAACGCTTAATTTGGAAAGTTGGCATTTTGAAAGTTTTAGAAATTACTAAGTTTGACTTGGAGTGAACTTTGGTGTTATCGATGTTCGTTTAGAATTTCAAGCATTGTAATAGGTTCGTATTATGATTTATGACTTCTGCATAAAGTTTAGTGCCATTTCCGAATGTTTAAGTACGAATCGGACGCGTTCATCGAAGATTAAAAGTTTGAAAGTTTAAAGAAAGGTTTTGATCGTCGATTCGTAGTTTTGATGTTATTTGATATGAGTTGAGGCTTCGTAAGTTCGTATCGTGTTTTAGGACTTGTTGATATGGTTGGATAGGGTCCTAGGAGCCTCGGGTGCGAATCGAATTGGAATCGGATCTAGTTTTGGACTTAAGGAATTACTGAAGCTTAAGGCTTCTGGTGTGATCGCACCTGCGAGGTTATGGCCGCAAGTGCAAGACCGCGGAAGTGATCAGGGGGGTCACATAAGTGGTTGGGATTGAGGTTGGTTGGATTCACAGGTGCGAGGAATTTACCGCACTTGCGGGCTCACAGATGCGGGCGGAGGAGTGTAGATGCGGAATTGGTCTGGGGCTGGAAGATCGCAGGTGAGGGTGTTGTAGCACACCTGCGGAGCCGCATGTGAGGTCATAGGCGCGCATGTGCGGAGTGCTGCTCGAGTTGGGGAGTTCGCAGATGCGGGTGATTACCGCACAAGCGGATGCGCATCTGCGATTGAACGTCCACAGAAGCAGAAAACTGGCACCTTAGAGGAAGCCACATCTGTTAGGTAGCATCCACAGAAACGGAGCCGCAGAAGCACAAGGAGTTCCGCAGGTGCGGAAAATTGACTAGGCAATATATATGCTAGCCAAAATGAGATTTGCTCATTTCATCTCATCTTTCTCTCTTGGAGCCGACTTTGGGGTAATTTTGGAGAGCTATTTCATCCACCTCTTGGGGGTAAGTGTTTCTAAGCTACTTTTAATTATATTTCATGAACACATATGGGATTGTAACATGAAAATTGGTGGAAAGTTTGGGACTTTGAAGAAAAAACTAGAATTGGTATTTTTGAATTTTGACCACGAAATTGGACATGAAATTAGTAATAAATTATATATATGAGTTCGTGGTGTTATGGGTAATGTTTATCTTCGAACATTTTGGAATATGGGCACATTGTCCTGAGGGTTTACTTTGTTTGACTTTTCGAGCGAAGTTGAGAATTTTTATAAATTGATTAATTATGAGTATTAGCGTATATTTTTATTGGTTTGCACATTATTTGACTAGTTTCGGATCGATGGACATCGGTTTGAGGTGTTAGAGAGGCGTTGTAGCTGATTATAGAACTTCGGAGCAAGATAAGTATCCCGTCTAATCTTGTGAGGGGGAATTTACCCCGTATGTACTATACTTATTACATGCTACATGTCATGGGAGCTACATACGTATGAGGTGATGAGTGTCTGTGCGTATGCTAGAGTTCATGATTATGTCCGGGTAGACTTAGATTCACGCCATGCTTTAATTGTACTAATTGAGTTATTCTTGCCTGTTTAATTACTTTATTTCGCACTACGACCTGAGACTAGACTTGCACAGAGTAATGGACTCACTTTTTTGAAAATTTGACGAGCTACTTGATTATCCGTGGAAATTGTGCTTCCCTTACGAATTTCTTCCGCGTTGTGCATATTCTGATCCACGTCCAATCCGCACTCAATAGTGAGTGGAAACGGTCATTGGAAGAATACTACCCAATAAGAGTCGGGGTCAGTTTTCACAGGGAGTTTAGTATGGGTGTTAGGGGTATACACTTGACGAAAGCAAAAGGAACAACTAGATTGCACTTCCAAACAAAGAGTTTTGATTTCTAATTATAATTTTACTCTACCCATATTAAGCTAAGAGAAAAAACTAGAAAGTGAATGATTGTTTTTGGTGTTTTTCCAAATAGTTAAAAAGCCTAGGGATGACCTTAACCTAGGTGTTCGCCTAATGGGTTAAATACGTTAACACTTATTTTCTTAATTGGGGTGTATTATAGCTCTCAACTCTACATTACCCACCCAATACCTCTCGGTCATAGAGTGATTTTGCCCAATTTGGCTTTCTCAAGCCCAAATGGGTATCAAGCTAAATAGTTGATATGAGCTCAAGTCGGGTTCTCACTATCTCTAGTTTGAACTCTTTAATTAGGCTAATCAAACCCTCAATTAGCCCAAATCCTTGTTAGCCAAGTTATCCTAGACTCGGTCCCTCTTTCTCAAGTAAAGACCAAGTCAAAAAGGCATGAATCAATATTCGCAACCATTAATTCTAAGATTAAGGCATAAAGTATGTTAAATAATCAACATCCAATCATAAACAAGCATTAAAGTAAAAACTCATAAAGTTTACACACAAGGGTTGGGTCACAACCCTAGTAAGAATTTAGCTACTCATAGTGAAAAATGAAGAAAAACAAAAATAAATACCAATTATACTCATAATCTAAGATTAAAATGATAAAATATGACATTTAAATCCTAAAATAGTCACAAGTTCCTAAAATAGCAAAACCCAACGGCTACAGCAGCTCAAACTTCGAAACACGACCTAAAAATGTGATTCTCCTCTATTTATAGTAGCCCAACATTTACTGACGAAAATGCCCTCGGGAGGTTCTGCAGCAAATCCATGTGCGGTCCGCAGATTTCTTCAACTGGCAGGGTCTTGGATTCTGCAGCCATACAATTCTGGTCTACGACTGCAAAGCATCTGGCCGCACAATTCTTGTGCGGTCTGCACTTCATGAAAGGCTTCAAGTCTTGGTCATTTGCACACTCTCTGAACATTGAATCATTTCTCAATGCGGACCTTGTTCTGCGGCCGCACAAATAATGTGTGGTCCGCAGATCAGCTAAAACTCTACTGGGCTTCTTCACTTATTCTGCGGTTCGCACTTTCTTCTGCGGCCGCAAAAATCCTTCGACGGACCGCACATCTTATGTTCTGCACCTTTTCTTTCCTTGTGAGTCGGAACACTCTTTTTTTAATTATATTTTATCATGGGAGCCAAAAGTTTCAACATTCCTGCAATTTGCACACTTTCATTAGTTTTGAGAACATAAATCAATACTTTCGGACTAAAACAAAAGGCAAAAAGGTGCTAATAAGCTATCAAAATCCATACTTATCATATTCGTCAAAATGTTTCCTTAAATTTCATAACTCACACGTATATTCATGGGTGGGTTCTGATAAGTGGGGATTTTGACCGATTATTTGCTCTCTTTTACTTGCGATTTAGCTCAAAAATCCTTAAAGGTATTCCCGAAAACTAACAAAATGTGCTTACTTGCAGGAATATTAGGAAACGAGCCAAAGAAGTCAAAATCAACTCATAAAGGAGTCAAAAGTGAACAAGAACCAAAACAGGACAAAAAAGGCAAGCAGTGCGGCCGCAGAGGGGAGATTCAGAGAGTAGTTTTTGGGCCAGCTAAATGCATGCGGACCGCACCGCAATTGTGCAGCCGTAGGAGGCCAAGTGCGGCCATATTCATTATTATGCGGTCCGCAAGGTTGAAGAATCAGAGCGCTGCGTCAAGTCCAAAAAGGCAAGGAATGCGGACTTCAATAGTTTTGTGCGGCCGCATAATCATAAGTGCGGCCGCAACCATTTTTATGTGGACTGCAGAAGCCCCCAAGTTCCCAAGAATGCGGATCGCATGATAATTGTGTGTCCGCAGTAGCTCATTGTGCGGACCGCACCAGAATTATGCGGCCGCACAACCTTCGTACGGGCAGTTTTGTTAGATATTTTCAGCTTAGTATAAATAAAACTTTTTGTCATTTTTAGGTTAAGTTGAGTTTTCAGAAGTGCACTTGTGCCGTTTTCTTTGCTATTTTGAGGATTTGTGTACTAGATTAACATCTATACATTATATTTTCTTTCCCTAATCAATTAATATGCATTCTATCTTAATTTCTATTACTGTACTTTTTATGAGTAGCTAAATCTTTAGTTAGGGTTGTGACCCAACCCTAGTATGGGTATTTGATGGGTGTTTAATTTAGGGCTTATTTTTGATTGGGTTAGTGATATTTAGCCTTGTTCAGGATTGAACCCTAGAATCAATGGTTGCAAACTTTGATTCATGCCTATTTGACTTAGCCTCTACTTGAGAAAGAGATACTAAGTCTAGGAAAACTTGGCTAACAAGAAATTGGGGTGAACTAAAAAAACTTATAGCCCCAATTAAAGGGTTAAACCTAGAGATCGTAATACCCGACTTGAGCTAATATCACTTGTGTTGTGCAAATACCCAATTGGACTTGAGAAAGCCAAATTGGGCAAAATCACTCAAACTACCGAGAGGTATATAGTGAGTACCTGGATATGATTGCTACATTAAGACCCCAACTAATCAAATTTTCCCTGGAGTTACAACCCATTAGATAACCACCTAGGTAAATGTCACGACCCTAGTCCCTTTTAATCATTTGAAAAACTCAAAACCAAAAATATTGTCCTTAGTTTTATACTTGCAAACAATAGAGTAAAGTAGAAGTAGAACACCAATCAAGTTTTTGGAAGTGTAATTTGATCCAAAACTTGCAATTAACTTAGATATACACCTAATCCCATTTTCTAACTCCTTGTGGATTCGATCCCGACCTTCGTTGGGTTTATTATTGACTCGACCGCCTCACTACTAAATTGTGGTGTGGGTTTCGCCGAAACCAATAATATTTGGCGTCGTTGCTGGGGAGTTAAGCGGATTTAGCTATATATCTAGGTATTTGTGTGTTTTGTCTTTCTTTCCTTCCGAGTCACTAATTTTGTTTGTGAATTGCTTTTAGGTACAAAATGGCCCTTAACAACGAGCCCCTCGGAAATGTACAATTGGGGGAGGAGGTAGATGATGATCAAGTGGATGAGGTTCATCCCGAGCCTCAAGTAAACAGGTGAGGCCGACCGCCTAATGATAATGTCCCAAACCCTCCCCCACCTCCACCATGAGCAGCGCACTGGTTGTTGCCGAACGAGGGCTATGCAAATGTAATAGTCCCGCCCTGAATTAGGGTAGGCAACTTCCAAATAACCAACATGATGCTTACACTGCTTGAGCAGCGGGGTTTCTTCACAGGAGCTCCACACCAAAATGCCTACAAGAATCTCAAGGGTTTCATCTATACTTATTGGGTGAGTAAGCAAACAAATGTCAACGAGGATGCACTGCAGTTAAGGTTGTTTCCTTTTTCTCTATGGGGAAAGGCTTTGGACTGGTTAGAGATATTGCCCAATCATTCCATCTACACTTGGGATGAGTTGGCCGAGAAGTTCATTGCCAAATTCTTCTCTCCGGGGCACATGGCTACACTAAGGGATGAAATTCTAGCTTTCAAACAAGAGCCCAATGAGCCATTGCACGCGATTTGGGAAAGATATCGTACCATGGTCAAAGAATGCCCGAACAATGATATGACTGAGGCCATAATCCAACAGACCTTCTACAAGGGGATCAACACAATGAATCAGTGTGTGGTAAATCAACTCATTGGGGATAACTTCATGAACACGCCTTATTCTGAAGCTTGTGAAATCTTGGATGAGATGGCAGAAACCTCTTCGGCGTGGCAAAGTAGAGCCAATGTTCCTCAGGGTGACCCCAAATGTTATTCACCTACACAAGGAGCTACATGATCATGGGCAAGCTATTGCGGAATTAACAACCACCATGAACCAATTGGCCAAGGCTCAGCTTCAACAGGTTCAAGGGCCGAAACAGGTAAATGCTATGGAATGGGTGAACATGATGGTAAACAAGAGACGACAACGAGGTCAATAAATACAAAACCATCCAAAATTATTTGAGCAAAGTAATTGTGGGTATAATCAAGATGATTCATATGATGAGCAAGATGAAGAGGTTCAATATGTCAACAATTATCAAGGTTAAAGAAGTAATGCTCCAAATCAACAACAATGGAGATCACAAGGAAACCAAGGAAATTGGAACAACCAAGGCCACAAAGGAAATTGGAGTGGTGGCAACAACAATAATCAAAGCAATTGGGGTAATCAAGGTAATCAAGGCAATTAGGGAGGAAATAATCAAGGTAATTGGGGTGGCAACAATCAAAGAAATTGGGGAGGCAACAATAATCAAGGGGGTTGGAACAATAGCAATCAAGGAAATCGGGGGTCGGGCTTTCAGAGGCCCCGATGTATCAACAACCAAACAGCCCGCCTCCATATCCGTCGCAAGGTCCTTGTTCTTCCAATAGTGAAAAGTGACAGATTGAAAACATGTTTAAGCACATGATAGAGAAAAACGCCGACTCCGATGCCCAATTAGCCTCCTACAACACTTCTATCAGCAACTTGGAGGTTCAACTTGGCCAAATTTCTTAAGCTTTAAATACTCGCCCAAGGGGGTCACTACCTAGTGATACGGTGGTGAATCCGAAAGGTGGGAATACGGGGCATGCAATGGCCGTGACAACGAGAAGTAGAAGAGGTGGAGTTACTAGCACCTCAAACCAAAGAAGACATGTGGGTGATGATGTGTTGGTGCAAGATGATGATGAGCCAAGCAATGATGTTCAAGCTAATGAAGAAGCGAGGATTGATATTTATGAAAATGTGGAGGAGACGCAAGAAGAAGTGAACCTGTTTAGGGAGCATGTGATTGACATGCCGGAGCCGATAGTGCCAAAGGCTAAGGCACCAATGCCAAGGCCTCCTCCTCCATACCCTCAAACACTTGAAAAGAAACACAATGAGAATCAATTTAACAAATTCATTGATATGATGAAAAGTTTGTCCATAAATGTGTCATTGGTTGAAGCCATAGAACAAATACCGGGATATCCCAAGTTCATGAAGGATTTGGTAACAAAGAAGAGATCAATGAACTGCGAAATGATCAAAATGACACATCAAGTGAGTGCTATTGTGCACTCCATGGCTCCAAAGTTGGAAGACCCCGATGCTTTCACAATCCAGTGCACTATTGGGAGTGCCGATTTCGCCAAAGATTTATGTGACTTGGGGGCAAGAATGAACTTGATGCCCTATTCTATGTTCACAATGTTGGGGATTGGGCAACCAAGACCCACATCCATGAGGTTAAAAATAGCGGATAGGACAATGAAAAATCCATTGGGGATAATTGATGATGTGTTAGTTCGGGTCGACAAGTTCACCCTTCCTGCAAATTTTGTGATACTTGACTGTGAGGTTGACTACGAGGTGCCAATTATTTTGGGGAGACCTTTCTTTGCTACAGGGAAGGCCTTAGTTGATGTGGAAGCTGGCGAGCTCACCTTCCGAGTGGGCAATGAAAACGTGGTATTCCATGTTTGTAAATCAATGAGGCCGCCAAATAGCAACGAAGTGTGTTCATTCGTGGATCTTGTAACCAAAGCAATTATTGATGACACAAGTATTGTGATAAATGTTGAAGATACCTTGGAAGTTGTGTTGTTGAATCATGATGAGGATGATAATGAATGCTTTGTAGATTGTGTCAATGCTTTGCAAGGAATGGGATCATATACTTACGAGCCCCGAAAACTTTCCTTGGATCTCAAAAGCCGGAAGACTCCACCAGCAAAGCCCTCAATCGAGGAGCCTCCCACCTTGGAGTTAAAGCCTTTACCTTCACACCTCAGGTATGCATTTCTAGTCCCTTGTTCAACTTTACCTGTTATTATTTCCTCGTGCTTAACTAACGTGTAGGTAGATTCCACCCTTGCGGTTCTCCAAAGGAGGAAGAAAGCAATAGGTTGGACATTGGCGGATATTCCGGGTATAATCCCCACATTTTGCATGCACAAAATCATTTTGGAAAAGGATGCCAAACTCTCCGTGGAACATCAAAGATGATTGAATGAGGCCATGCAAGAGGTAGTAAAGAAAGAGATCATCAAATGGTTGGATGCCACGGTTGTTTACCCCATTTTCGATAGTTCATAGACCTTGCCGGTGCAATGTGTCCCAAATAAAGGGGCCATGACTGTGATAACAAATGACAAAAATGAATTGATCCCCACAAGAACTATCACCGTGTGGAGAGTGTGCATGGATTATAGGAAGCTCAACAAAGTTACGCGGAAAGACCATTTTTCGCTTCCATTTCTTGATCAAATGTTGGATAGGTTAGCCGGACGTGCTTATTATTGCTTCCTTGACGGATATTCTGGGTATAACCAGATTCTTATTACTCGTGAAAACCAAGAGAAGACCACTTTAACTTGTCCCTATGGCACTTTCGCATTCTCGCGAATGCCATTCGGGTTATGCAATGCGCCGTTAACTTTTCAAAGGTGCATGATGGCCATCTTCACCAATATGGTGAAGGACTTTCTCGAGGTTTTCATGGATGATTTTTTTGTCGTGGGGAATTCTTTTGAAGAGTGCTTGGATAACTTGGATAAAGTATTGGCACGTTGTGAGGAAACTAACTTGGTGTTGAATTGAGAGAAGTGTCACGTTATGGTCGAGGAGGGCATTGTCCTCGATTACACGATTTCCAAGAATGGTATTGAAGTTGATAAAGCAAAAATTAAAGTGATATCCAAACTCCCTCCCCCTACTTCTGTAAAGGGAGTGAGGAGCTAGGTCATGCGGGATTTTACCGACGATTCATCAAGGATGTTTCTAAGGTGGTAAATCCCTTGTGCAAACTCTTGGAGAAAAACGCCAAGTTCCTTTTCAATGAAAATTGTATGAAGGTGTTTGAACTACTCAAGTATAAGCTGACTACCGCTCCTATTATCACCATGCCAAATTGGATCTTACCATTTTAGCTCATGTGTGATGCAAGCGATGTGGCGGTTGGAGCGGTATTGGGGCAACGAATTAACAAGATCTTTCATCTGGTCTACTGTGATAGCAAGACCATGAACAACTATACGGTGACCGAGAAATAACTCCTAGCCATTGCCTTTGCTATGGAGAAGTTCCCCCCGTACCTAATGGGTACAAAGGTAATTGTTCACACCGACCGTGCGTCACTTCGTTATTTGATACGAAAAAAAAGTATCTAAGGCAAGGTTGATGAGGTGGGTGCTTCTATTGCAAGAGTTTGATCCAGAGATTCAAGACCGCAAAGGTAGTAAGAATCAAGTGGCGGACCACTTGTCCCGATTAGAGGAGGAGGGGAGGCCACATGCTGGCCTTGAGATCAATGATTCATTTTCTGACGAACAACTCCTTTCCATTTCTATGACTGGGATGCCATAGTTTGCCGATGTGGCCAACTATCTTGTGAGGGGAATTGTTCTGAATGGTCTCTCTTCAAACCAAAGGAAGAATCTCAAACGGGACTGCCTAGACTACTATTTGGATGAGCCATATCTCTTCAAAATTTGTACTGATGGTGTTATCCGAAGATGTGTACCCGAAGAAGAACAATTGGGTATTCTTGAAGATTTCTACTCTTCCCTATATGGTGGTCACCATGGTGGAGTGAGAACTGCTACAAAGGTGCTAAGTTGTGGATTCTATTGGCCTACCCTTTACAAGGACGCTAGCGATCTCGTTAAGCGTTGTGATGAATGCCAAAGGGCCGGTGGGATCTAAAAGAAAACTGAGATGTCTCTGACCACCATCATATAGATTGATATTTTTTATGTTTAGGGCATTGATTTTATGGGTCCGTTTGTGAGATCATGTGGGAACACCTATATATTGGTAGTTGTGGATTACGTGTCCAAATGGGTTGAAGATGTGGCTTTGCCCAAAAATGAAGCTCGGAGTGTGGTAGCGTTCTTGAAGAAGAACATATTCACAAGGTTTGGTACTCTAAGGGCCATCATTAGTGATGGGGGCTCACACTTTTACAACAAAGCTTTTAACAATTTACTCTCCAAGTATGGTGTCACTCACAAAGTGTCGACCCCCTATCATCCTAAAGCAAGTGGACAGGTTGAAGTCTCCAACCATGAGATCAAGAGTATTTTGTCAAACACTGTGAATGACAACCGAACAGATTGGTCAAAGAAACTTGATGATTCTCTTTGGGCTTATAGAACAACTTACAAAACACCAATTGGTATGTCCCCGTATCGGTTAGTGTTCGGGAAAGATTGTCACATTTCGGTGGAACTTGAGCATAAGGCTAAGTGGGCGTTGAAGAAGCTTAACCTTGAGTGGGATGTAGCTGAAAATCTTAGGGTGGAGTAATCGAATGAACTTGATGAGTTTCGGTTCCATGCATACTCCAGTTCTTCTTTAAATAAGGACAAGATGAAGTACCTCCATGACAAGTATATCCTGAATACATAATTCAAAGAAGGTGATCTTATGTTGTTGTTTAACTCTCGGTTGCGGATGTTTCCGAGAAAGGTGAAATCAAAGGGGAGTGGTCCATTTGAAGTTTTACATGTGACACCCTTTGGTGCTCTAGATTTGAAAAATAAGAATGATGAGGTGTTTAGAGTCAACGGGCACCGGGTTAAACATTATCTTGGCAAGGTTGATGATGGCCATGTTGTGGCATTGCTCCATTTCAGGTGATTGATGGTAACATGCATCGTGCCGCGACGTTAAATCATGTGCTTCTTGGGAGGCAACCCATGTCCTTTTCTTTATTTTGCTATTATTCTTTAGATTAGATAAGCTTTATTTTGTGCTAACTAGTTTTAAAGTGTATGCATGAATGGGTGTGCATGGCAGGGACTGTGCAAGAAAGTTTGGCTAAATGTCAAAATGCATGGTCTCTGAAGTTTGGCCTGTCAAAAATGCTGAACAAATTGCGGCCGCACACATTTTTGTTCGGTCCGCACTAATGTTGCGGCCATTCTCACTTTTGTGCGGTCCGCAGCGAGACTTCTCAAAGGAAGGTAAGGAGTGCGGTCCGCATCAAAATTATGCGGCCGCACTCAGGTAAATATCTGGGGGCCACGGGTAAAAGTATAAATAAGGCTTCTCTCATCATTTTATACTTTTCGATATTCTGAGCCCTTAATCTAGACTAGCACAGTAAATTTCCCCATTACTCTCAAATTGTCCCTCATTTCATCACCTGCATCTTCATAACTAGTATATTAATTCCATCTATAGATTTTTCATCTTTTGTTTTGTTTTGTTCTTTGATTTAGGGTTAATTACATGTCTAAAATGTCAATAGTTAGTCTTTTATACTTATAATCATGTGGGTAGCATATTAAGTGTTAATTGGGGTCCGGTTAAATACATATCCATGTTTAATGGTGCAAACCATGTCTAGATGATGAACATATTGCATGAACCATAAACAGTGCCCGTGAATTTTGAATTATGCGGCCGCACTCATTTGTTTGTGCGGTCTACACTAGAGGCTATGCGGCCGCACACACTTTTGTGTGGTCCACAGCTCTCTGAGTTAGGAACATTGTGTGCTTGAATTGTGCAGCCGCACTCAAAATTGTGCGGTCCGCAGTGGACTTTGCGGCCGCACTCATTTTTGTGCGGTCCGCACTGATGAAACATCAGAGACCCCAGTAGTCTGAACCTGGAGTTGTGTGGCCGCACTCAAAATTGTGCGGTCCACAATTTTTGTTATGAGGCCGCACTCACTTTTGTGCGGTCCGCACTGGGCAGTTTGCAGCCACACTCACTTTTGTGCGGTCCACACTGCCCCTTCTGAGACTACTTTTGTGGTTTACAAATCTAACTAACTCTTATCCTTATGCATTGCAGACAATGGTTCGCTCACGTGGTAGAGGATATGCATCGCAAGGGAGGGCAGAACCCTCCCGAGGCCGGGGTTGAGGTAAAAGTAACCTACCTCTAGCACCTCAAAGAGTCATAACCTAGAACCAACCACAAGACGAGCTCTTAAACCCTTTGAAACCAGTGAATATGTCCCATATGGGGAAGTTTCTGAGGGTAACTCCGTGAAAGCACAGTCGGAAGCCCAATCACAAAAATTCCCGGGGAGATTTCATTTGGTAGATGAGTCTTCTTTAGCTGCCAGTTCGTTTGAAGGTTCAAAAGAGGGTAGTCAAGATTCTCAGCCCTCTTCCTCACATGCTCCAGTTGACCCAATTAATGTGGACGATGATGATGATGTCCCATACGAGAGGAAAGGGGGTGATACTGCAGTGGGAGGTTTGGAGAGATCTAAGAGACCAGAGGTATGGGAGGATAGATTTGTCAGTGCTATTGCCTTTGCAAAGTTTAGGGAATGGTGTCCACAAAGGTTGCTCACTCTTGAGCGATAATTTCTGATGAAATATTTGAACAAGCACAACCCCAATGTCCTTAGGCAATTCCAGGAGCTGAAAGGATGGAAATGGTTCACCACCAGCGTCCTAGATGCAAATGAGTACTTGGTCAAGGAATTCTACACAAATGTTTCTCACATCAAAAAGAGAACTAAGGTGACAAAAGTGCGGAATCCGAAAATCCTCTTTGGCGCATGTGCACTGAACAAGTATATGGGGTTTGAGGAAGTGGAGGCAGTACAATACCTGGAGAAGCTGGCTATGGGTGACGCAACTCGCCCATGGCTAACTGAGATTCTGGCAATTCGAGGGTCAGCACCTCAGTGGCTCACAGCAGGAGTTCCAATAGACCGAGCCACCCTAAACTTTGAAGCAAAAGGGTGGCAAAAGTTCGTGTGTAGCCTCATTGACCCATGCCTCAATGAAAACATGCTTCCAATTCCCCGTGCAGTCTTGGTGGCTTCAATTATGGCGGGGTATCCGATAAATGTTGGTTCTATCATGTCCACCAACATCACTTTAGTTGTCCAGAAGGGTAAAAGATCATATATGTACCCGAACTTCCTTACAAAATATTTCAATGATCAAGGGGTGGAGCCGAAGCATTATGATACAGAAGTGAAGGACAAGAAGCCTTTGTCATGTTACCAACTTTAGGGAGCTGACAACCCGAAATTCAAGGGTAAAGCTACTACCTTCACTGGACAGTCTGAGGAGCCAACGGTAGTGGTTACTGATTCAGCTGCCGAGCCTTCCACCGCAGCCGGTACTTCCACCAGGACAACAGTTATGCCACCCTCGTCTTCCGAACCACCTCCTTCTACTAGACTATCAGTTCCATTATCAGTGCCGGTTTTATCTACAAATCCTCAGACTATACTGCGAGTCTTCCAGACATTGGCGAGTCTCAACAACTGGATGCAGGCAGCTATAACAAAGCTGACTGATACATCCAGTATTGTTGCAGCTCAGTCCTCAGCCCCAGCAGAGCCACAGGTACCTCCGTCAGTGGAGGAAACATTGAAGAAGATTCTGGAGAACCATAAGACCATTGTTGATACTCTGGCGATGCATGGGAAGGTCATTAAGGATTTGGGAAAACAAGTCAAGAAGATGCGTAGATCCCAAGCATCAAAGAAGTCGATAGAGAAGTTGAGCAAAGAGGTTGAAAGGATTGCATCTGCCGTAGATCTTCCATTGGACTTCCTTATGGAGCAGAAAGTCCCAGCAGCACAGGCAACACCAGCAGAGGCACCAGAGGCAGCAGCCGGCCAGTCTATGGAGTCGGTTGCGACTGCACACACTGCGAAGGAGATGATACAGATACTCAACAACCATATTGTCCCTCATCCAGAAGATGATGACATACAGTTGGAGGAGACAGAGGGTGTTGATGATCCTATGCAGACTGAGACCATATAGAGAGTTCTCTTAACTCTCTACCATTTCCATGTTCTTATTTTTGTTAAGCATTGAGGACAATGCTTATTTTCATTTGGGGGGTGGTCTATTTTGATTATTTGACTTTCACATTTGACATTTGGGCTGTAATAACTCTGATACTATTTTTTCTTTTGTCTTTATTTTCCTTTGGTATGTATATATTCTTCCCATTCGATGTAGATATTCATTTTCCTAAGTATATACTCATTTGACTTCGATTTGTATATTCATTTATCTCGCTTTCCTTAGTTTATTTCATAGCTTCTTTAGTTTGTTTTTCCTTAGTAGTATAACTTTTTATTTACACTTTGTGTGAACAATAAGCCTTTGGTTTTCTTAATGACACGGTTCTTTCCAAAGGTGGATTTTGTGTAAACCGGGTGGCTCTTCCCAACGATGGATGACGTGACAGCCTTCTTAAGGGAATGAGTCCGTTTTCTTTTATGTTTTAACAAAATATAGTAGTAATGAATAAAAGTGTCTCGAGCATGATTCACTTGGTACCGACACATTTACCTCTGACCTTATGGTTAAAAATAAAGTTGTTGGCATAAAATAGCTCTAGTTGTGACCTTTGGACTCTTGTGTTGACTCAAACAGTCATCGAGTGGTTCAGTCGAGCCATTTGTGATTCTCAATCTTAGCTAGGGTTGTTGTGGGACCTCGACTCCGTTCTCTTTAGCAATCCAGCAGTGTGAGAGGTGAGGTATTGAATTGCAAGTCCAAGTTTCCGTGCCAATAGTCTAGAACTTGCCCCGAGTGTTTTTTTAGGCGAAATTCTAAGTGTAGCTTGGCTTGCGAAATGATTGTAGGCTCTCCTTGATCCAATTTGAAATTGAAATCTTCCATATCCTACCAATGTGATATCACTAGTAAACCTCTTTGAGCCGAAGCCTTTGTCTTTTAGTAACCAAGTTACAAGCCTTTATCCGTTCTGAAATGACCCTCACTTGGCACACAATCTTTCCTTAGTATTCTTGAGAAACAATTGGTAAAAACATAAGTTTGGGGGAGAGACGAGAAGTTTGCAGTGATAAAAGGTAAAAAGAAGAGAAAGAAATGAATAAAAGGGAAAGCAAAAATAAATAAAAAAAGAAAGATCAAAAAGAATAATGACAAAAAAAAAGTGAATAAAGTGAAGAGTTAAAGGGATTTCAAAAGAAAATGAGGATAAAAGGCAGAAGTAAATAGAAAAGGAGAAGAATGAATGTCATGATCAAGAAAAAGCAATGTTACGTCTCTCTAGTTCCCCCCGAGGAAGAAGAAAATGACTCAAAGAGTCGACAAAGTATGAGCCGAAAAGAGAAAATGGAGTGCTTAAGGAAAGATGAAACTATTCTATTCCAACAAATCCTACCTTGGTCTAAAAGCCTTCATTACATCCTGCAAAAGCCCTACATGATTTCAAGTTGAGTGAGCTTACATTAGTGGTGATTTACATGAGGGGAAAGCTTATGGTACTTAGAGTCGGACTTGTAGCATTTTCTTTTTAGAGAGATGAGCAAACTTTTCACAATCCTTGTATCGAGTGCTGCATTCAAAAGTGAGATGTGCTAATGGAGAGTAGATGAGGAGGAGTTTGGTATCCACAATGACCTACGCGAAAGAACGAGCTTCCTTGATGAATAGAGTCAACTCTTGATGTTCTAGTGTCACATTAGAAAATCATTGCATTATTGATAATTCATATGTGTTGTGGGTAATTGTCGGTCCCAATTGATGTGTGATTGATTCACCTTAGACCACCTGAAATATCTCTTTTTCTAGTGGAGGTAGGAATTGCCTTATTTTCTTGAGGACAAGCAAAAGCTTAAGATTGGGGGAGTTGATAAGTGGGGATTTTGACCGATTATTTGCTCTCTTTTACTTGCGATTTAGCTAAAATAATGCTTAAAGGCATTCCCTAAAACTAAACAAATGTACTTACTTGTAGGAATATTGGGACACGAGCCAAAGCAGTCAAAATCAACTCATAAAGAAGTCAATAGTGAACAAGAACCAAAACAGGGCAAAAAAAGGAAGCAGTGCAGCCGCTGAGGGGAGATTCAGAGAGTAGTTTTTGGGCCAGCTAAAGGCATGAGGACTGCACCGAAATTGTGCGGTCGCAGGAGGCCAAGTGCGGCCGCATTCATTATTATGCGGTCCACAAGGTTGAAGAATCAGAGAGCTGTGTCAAGTCCAAAAAAGCAAGGAGTGCGGACCGCAGCAGTTTTGTGCGGCCGCAACCATTTTTATGCGGACTGCAGAAGCCCCCAAGTTCCCAAGAATGCGGATCGCATGATAATTATGTGTCCGCAGTAGCTCATTGTGCGGACCGCACCAGAATTATGCGGCCGCACAACCTTCGTACGGGCATTTTTGTTAGATATTTTCAGCTTAGTATAAATAGAACTTTTTGTCATTTTTAGGTTAAGTTGAGTTTCAGAAGTGCACTTGTGCCATTTTCTTTGCTATTTTGAGGATTTGTGTACTAGATTAACATCTATACATTATATTTTCTTTCCCTAATTAATTAATATGCATTCTATCTTAATTTCTTCTTTGATTTCTGTACTTTTCATGAGTAGCTAAATCTTTAGCTAGGGTTGTGACCCAACCCTAGTATGGGCATTTGATGGGTGTTTAATTTAGGGCTTATTTTTTATTGGGTTAGTGATATTTAGCCTTGTTCAGGATTGAACCCTAGAATCAATGGTTGCAAACTTTGATTCATGCCTATTTGACTTAGCTTCTACTTGAGAAAGATAAAGTAAGTCTAGGAAAACTTGGCTAACAAGAAATTGATAGCCCCAATTAAAGGGTTAAACCTAGAGATAGTAATACCCGACTTGAGCTAATATCATTTGTGTTGTGCAAATACCCAATTGGACTTGAGAAAGCCAAATTGGGCAAAATCACTCAAACTACCGAGAGGTATAGAGTGAGTACCCGGATGTGATTGCTACATCACGACCCTAACTAATCGAATTTGCCTTGGAGTTTACAACCCATTATATAACCACCTAGGTAAATGTCACGATCCTAGTCCCTTTTAATCATTTGAAAAACTCAAAACCAAAAATATAGTCCTTAGTTTTATACTTGCAAACAATAGAGTAAAGTAGAAGTAGAACACCAATCAAGTTTGCGGAAGTGTAATTTGAGCCAAAACTTGCAATTAACTTAGATATACACCTAATCCCATTTTATAACTCCCTGTGGATTCGATCCCGACCTTTGTTGGGTTTATTATTGCATCGACCACCTCACTACTAAATTGTGGTGCGGGTTTGGCCGAGATCAGGGTCAAGGACCCGTTAAAGTTTCTTATTCTAATAGGATCGGGTCGTTCACATCGGTAGGATTATGAATCACACTCTTATGGGATCGGTTCATTCATCTCGGCAGGATATTGTAATACACTCTAATGGGATAGGGACGTTCGCCTTGGCAGGATCATAAATCATATTCTTATGGGATCGGTTCATTTGCCTCGGCATGATATTGTAATACACTCGTATGGGATCGGATCGTTCGCCTCGGCAGGATATTGTAATACACTCTTATGGGATCGGGTCATTCGCCTCGGTAGTATTATATTCTTATGGGACCGGGTCGTTCGCTTCGGTATTCCTATGAAACACTCTTATGGGATTTGGCCGCTCGCCTTGGCAGAATCGTGTGAATACTTGATAAGGAGTCTGCGTACTCATGTGTTTCCTAACTTGAGATGTGACCATTTATTTGGTATTGACCATTACGTATCCCATTTGAGAAGGTACCCGATAATTGAGGACTTGGTATTCATTGTTCAGTTGTAGATTGTATTATTTTCCTAAATCTGTACTCATTGTTACCTACTATGTTTAATACTTGCCTACTTTATTATATTTGATTTGCTGGACCACTAGTAAGTGTCAATATCAATCGCTCGTCACTACCTCTTCGGGGTTAGGCTAGATACTTACTGGGTACGCATTGATTTACCTACTCATACTGCACTTATGCACTAAATGTGCACGATTTGACAAATTCATTTGGTGGTTATTTGGGTGCGTAGGCGTAGCTGCTGAGGGGACTCTATGGTGAGTAGTATCCCATGCTATGATTCGCAACACACAGGGTTTCCATCATAATTATTTACTATACCATGTCTACCTTGTATTCCAAACAGGTGATGTATTATTATTGTACTTTCTAGTAGATGCTCGTGCACTTGCGATACCGGGTTACAATTGCTTTACATTGATACACTTTTACTTTATATTTCATTTTAATTGTACGTACCTACTATTTTCAATGCATTTCTATCTAATAAGATTCATGATTTTAAAAATAATAAAATGGATAATTAAGTTGATAGTTCATCGTTGGCTTGCCTAATGACGACGTTGGGCGCCATCACGACCTATAGTGGATTTTGGGTCGTGACAAAGGACTGTGCATATCATAAGTGTGGGGTGGGGGAACTACTTTCTGAGTGTAATTGTATAAAAATTTTCTTTCTCAATAGTGTTTTTTTACCCATAGTAGTAGTCTAGTTTAGAATAGTAGACTTATCAAAAAGAAAAAAATGAAAATATAGAAAAAAATCAGTAAAAGCTCGAACTTTTCCCGATGATGGATCTCTTGGACAGATTTCTTGAGGGATTAAGAACCGAGTAAAAACTCCCAATTATTTTATTTTATTTTTAAAGGATAGTTAGGTAGTATCCCTTGATTTTTCTTTGGGTGGCGGTCCTTTTCCAAGGGTGTAGCCTGAATCGCGTATTTTACTTTTAACTTTTTAGGAGTAGGATAGGAAGAAAGCTTAGTTGCTCTAGATATATGTTGAAATGTTTGGTGCTTGTACATTAGGCTCTGTCTTCCTGTTATATTTGATTTGAATTGTGATGCCTAAGTAAAATAAATAGCCTACTCTAGAACGCTTGTTCTCAGTTGTTTGACTTGTATGTTACCTAGTGCATTATTGCTTAAATTTCTCAATTGTGTGTGCTTGTTTGACTTGAGAGTTGAACATAACCGTCTTGATTGAGTCATGTGCAATGTGTGTGTGTGTGTGTGAGGATTTGTGATATTCGGTGTTATCCTGTGTAGTCTAGAACTTATCCCGTGTGTTAATCGAAGCGAAATTATTAAGTTGTGTTAGTCTAGGAGATGATGTAGGCAGTTCCTTGCTCGATCATAGATGTGCTTGTCACTTACAAATAAAATTTCTCCATCGTTAGCCCCTTTGAGCCTATAGACCTTTTCCTTGGCACCCACATTATAAGTTGTATCCCTAATTTTATTCTTAATTTGAGCTTGCTAAACCTTTACCTCCTAAGGCATTTAGTTGCTAAAAGAAGTAAGATGAGAGATTGGAAAGTAGCTTTCGAGTGGAACAGTGGATGGGACCATAAGGTGCACTAAAGTTGTGAAAAAGGACATTAGTTGATGAACCTTAATATATGGAGTGTGTGTAGAAAAGAAAAGAAAAATAAAAATATAAGGAAAAAATACAAATAATGAAAACAAATACCTCCTAATCTTCCTAATTCATGCTAGTGGGGATATATAAGTGCTTAATTGAACAAGGCTATATTGTGTATGAGTTGTGGCAAGTGAATTGGTTGAGAAGAATATGTGTTCGGCCTGTGAGTGTAGTGTATTAAAGTACTAAGGAGGGTTAGTCAATATTCCTAAATTTATCCTACCCGTCCCTTAGCCTACATTACAACATATAAAGTCCTAGTTGATCCTATACTTAGCTAGCTTAAATTAGTGGAGATGTACACTACGGGCAAGCTTATGGTACAGCCATGGGATGCACATAAATTTCTTTGTGAGAATGAGTGAATTTTGTTCAATTGTGTGATATCCTTAATTTATGTTCAAAGTTTTACTTGAACGTGTGGACTATTTCTATATTCACTCTCTTGCTTGTTGGTAAGGGCACTTGATCTCATGACGGATTGGTAATGTTCTTAATTTCTCTTGTTGGGTGAGTGCGAGAATTGAGGGTGCTTAGTGGTAACGAGTCGGCTCTTGAGGTAAGGTGTCTATGGGGTAAGTTTTTAGAATTAGTTGCATTAAATTGCTTATACTTTGGCGTGTTGAAAACGGGAAGAATGTGAATTTTGTATGTTCATACTTGATTGCTAGTATCGACCATGGTCAAAGGTAGAGTGTATGGTTAAAAAAATTAAATTTCTCCTCCATAGTTGAGATGTAAGTTGTTGGGGTGTAGTTGATTATTCCATTGCTTGAGGGAGAGCAAGAGTTTAAGCGTAGGTTGTTGATATTCAGCCTAAAGTATGTATATTTATATGCATATTGCCTCGTATTTTACCCATATTTTATAGTTTCGGATGTGTAATATAATAATGTGTGCTAATCGTGGTATTTTTATGTGTAGGAGTCATCTGGAGTCAATGTGGATCGAAAGTGCACGATTTGAAGTAAAAAGGAAGCAAAACAAAAAAATGGGCCAGTGTAGTTTACAGATGCAAAATTTTTCCAACTCTAGGGCTAGCGCCCCGTCCCTGGGGCGGTAGGTGACAGGAAACTATCCTACTTCACTTGGGACAAGGTTATTATTGTAAGGCCCCGTAAAAAAATTTCAAAAGAAAAATAATATTTCGTGGTGCCGAATTGGTTTTACGTGTTGTGTATTATAGGAATTCTTCGCGGCGAGCTAGCTCGCCGCGACTCGGATGTTTTGGGTTGAACAATGCACCAGAAAGTAAAGGAAAATATTTGGCAGTGATATGCATTTTTGCGGTCCATTATACGACCGCAGAATCACTATGCGGACCGCATAATGGCCGCAGAGTGAGGCAGTTAATTGGGCCAATTTGGATGTCAATTTCGCGGCCACTATGCGACCGCAGAACCGTTCTGTTGTTCATTATGCGACCACAGAATAGGTCTGCGGGCCGCATAGTGACCGCATACCAAGTCAGTTCATTTTTATTTTGGCACCCCAATTTCGCGGTCACTTTGCGGACCACATAACCGTTATGCGGTCGCATATGCGACCACAGACCTTGTTTCGGAGCTCTATTTTTGGGCTTTTAAAACCCGACCTACTTCGTTAAATACACTTTTTGGGCTATTTTTTAGCTATAATCTGACATTTTAGAGTAAGAGAGAGTGCCCTAGAGTGAGAAGGTGTTCTTCAATATTCTTCAATTTTTGCTTAAGTTTTGGAAAATTAAGAAGGGAAACTCACTAGGTCTTCATCCTAGAGGTAAGATTCTATACCCTAACCCT
The DNA here is from genome assembly GCA_000715115.1 of Nicotiana otophora. NCBI lineage: Eukaryota > Viridiplantae > Streptophyta > Magnoliopsida > Solanales > Solanaceae > Nicotiana > Nicotiana otophora. The sequence goes on from AWOL01S0020458.1 coordinate 139,878, forward strand.
CAATTTCGAATTTTGTCTAGAAATGGGTAATTAACAAGATAATTTTTGGGCATGAGAGTTGTTTATTTTACATGCATGTGTTATTAAAGGGTGTAGGAAGATTGTTGAGCTAAAAATGGTAAAGATTGGATTGTGGGATGATGAAATCCTCCATAAAAGGACCATGAAATCTTAATGCACACCTAGTGTTTGATAAAATGCTCAAATGAGCTAGAACCATAATCATCTTCCTAATTTTGGTTCAATTTGTTATATTTCTAAAATAGATTGAAGTTCTTAAGAATTCCGGAACATTTAAGAGTTTAAGAAAGCTCGATTGAGGTACGTTGGCTAAACTCTTCTCTTAGAATTGGATCCCACGATATTCATGTAAATTATGTAACCCCCGAGTGGTTCATTATAAAATTGGCTATTCCGAGTAAGATTGGGTTGAAAGATATAATTCAACAAGTAACCCAAATGCTTCATTCATGTTATGTTATGAATTGAGGATGTGTTAAAAATATGGGTTGTGCATTAGAAATGTTCGACTTTAAGTTAAATTCAAACGAAGGCTATTATGACAAATTTTGTGAAGAATCTTTATGTGCCTTAGACTCTTAATTGCTCACATGTGTACTATATGCCTTGATTTGAATTGTTGTTGTTATTGTTGATGATGTTGATGTTAGAAAGTGAAAAGGTGAGCATGAAATACTAAATACGGCCAACGTTCCAAAAATGATCTTATAATGATGGCCATTAGTGCCAATAAAATGAAAAGATGTGAAAGTAATATGAAATGCAATAATTGATACAAAAAGGTTGATGTCTCGAATAAAACATCCTAGTCGATCGGATCGTGATCGGACACCATGCCGCACACATGGTGATGATTGTGCTGGAAATTTTAATTGAAATTGTGATTGTGTTCGATGTACCTAATGGATAGCCTAGTCGATCGGGTCGTGATCGGACTCCGTGTTAAAGACGGTGGTATTGATACTGAAAGTAATTGCGGTTGATGTCTCTAGTGAGATAGCCTAGCCGATCGGGTCGTGATCGGACTCCGTGTTAAAAGTACAATGGTATTGGTATTGTGAATAATGGTATTGTGAACAATAGAATATCGACACTAAAAATCTCCCAATGTGAGATATGGAAATTAATTTGAACATTGTCTTGATCCTAAATTGAGATTTGATGTTGATTAAGGCTTTCATTGATATTATGATATTCTTGTTTGTATTATTTGTTCTATTGAGATGGTGTTTAGTTATACATACTAGTGCTATTCGACGGTACTAAAGTCCCTTTTGGCGGGGGCGCTGTATCTTTAAATGGATGCAGGTGGTTCCACATCAGGAGATATTGATCACTGATAGCAGTACACCTTTTTCCCAACTGACTTGGTGAGCCCTGCTTCATCCCGGGGACATGTATCTTTTGTTCTTTATGTATTATGGTTGAGGTATAGTCGGGACCTTGTTACCGGCATTATCACAGTACTCTTATTTATCTATAGAGGCTCCATAGACATAGTGTGGGTTGTATATTGGTGCTGGGGAAGTCAAACTCGTTGTGTTTGAAAATAATATTTTGATTATTGCCATGAACATGAGTGGCTAAGAACCTCATTATTCTGGGATTATGGGTTGTTATTGACTATTGTAGTTTGACGGTTGATTATTTTGCGTGGTTTATCATATTAATTTATTTATTTAATCTTGCACTTAATTATTCTATTGCGTAGCTAACAATAGAGTACCATCTACGAATTTATAGTTGAACTCAAAAATGGGAATATAGATTGCATATAAGATTGAATAAAGTAAGTTCTTGAATCCGGGCGTCGAAGAATATATTCGCTATTAGGATAGACATATTCTAGTTGCCTTACTTGGTTAAATCTGCATGCATTCTTGTTAACTCTAATTCTATAGATATATAGTACTAGGTTGGCTTGAATAGGCGAGTGAAGCATCGAAAGAAATTCACGAGCATAATAAACTCTTCTTATCAACAAACTAGATAAATCAAGTGAGAAAATCAACCGAAAAAATGCAATATGAGAGACATTAATTTCATAACCCCAGAATATTCCCATGTCATTGAATTCTTTCTAAGTGTTTGTTTGCTTGCTTTGCACCTTTGAATTGCTAGTTTATTTAGTAATTTTGTAGTTTTTTTAGTCATAAACATCGCAATCATCTTCTTCACAACCACTTGAGCAATAAATTTATAAATAGTTTAGATTGGACAATAGTTGATCATAAATCGTTGTGGGAAGGATACTTTCTCATACTTTATTACTTGTCAGCTGCGTATACTTGCGTGTGCATTTGGACGCAATAAATGTGAACATAATAAGATACTCCCTTCGTTTCATAATAATTGACTTTTTAGTATTTGACATATCCCTTAAGCAAATACTAACACTTAGAGAAAAAAGATATTTTGACTAAATTACCCTTAATTAAAATTTTCATATTATTAACTTGACAAAATGGGGTACGTAACTAAGGGAAAATTTTGAAAAAATAAAGTTAATTCCTTCTCGATTATGTAAAAGGACACTTATTTTGGACCAAGATGAAAAAGCTAAAAAGTCACTTATTATGGACAAGAGGGAGTAATATATATTTTGAAAGAAATTCAAATTATATATACATATTTTTAACTCAAAGCAATGAAAACTTTTCTTCTCTTTTAAGATACTCCTTTCGTTCCATAATAAGTGATTTTTTTGGTATTTGGAATACTTCTTAAGCAAACATACTAACTCCTAGAGAAAAAGGTAATTTGACTAAATTATCCTTAATTAAAATTTATATATTGTTAACTTGATACATTGGGGTATGTAGGGTATGTAAATAAGGGCAAATTTTGAAAAAAAAAAGTTAATTGCTTCTCGATTATGTAAAAAGACACTTATTTTGGACCAAAATAAAAAAGTCAAAAAGTCGCTTATTATGGACTAAAGAAAGTAGTATATATTTTGAAAGAAATTCAAATTATATATACATATTTTTAACTCAAAGCAATGGATGCGTTCACATCTTTCCTTCTCTTTTAATCATACTATATTATAAGTATGACGATCAAAAGTTCAATGTGAAAGATCAAAATGACCCTCTAATATTATTGGACTTTTATGCCCTTAAAAAGTTATATTAATAATACATCCAATATTAATAAATACGATTTATGTATTAATAAACAAAATATATATATAAGCTACAAAAGTTAGTTTTATAACGTTAAATTTAATTTGGTTGTCAAAGAATATATTAAGGTACATGCATCTAAATTTTTCACTTTATAAAGTTAAACTCTTTAATTTTTCATGCTGTATAATAATATTTTTGAGCTAATATTTACAATTCTTATAATTTATCTTCTCCTTCTATATTACTTACCTTGAATATTGAGATTGTTATGAATTTTTAGTGCAATCCTTTATTTATAAATACAATCACGATTCAAAAGTGTTTTACCATTTATATACAAAAAGATGTAACTTTTCGATTTTGTACTAATTATATGATATACACATGTGATACGCGTGTGAAAGACTAGTTATATAAAGAGAGAGAGAAAAGGGATAGGGGAAAGGGAAACGGGATACCATAGCGGCGTCTAAACTCGTCATCTCAATTATAAGAGTGGGGGCTAACTATATATCAAAGCCCGAATATGTTTGTATCTGTTGTGGGATAGTTGGATCTGTACTCGTCATATCCTTTTTTTATAAATCTGTGATGATATTTGTACTAATTTGTGTGCATACAGAGAAAAAAGGTAAGGACATACGGTATCTCACACTTCAAAACTTTGGATTTCGTCCTCATTCAGTACTGTTGATTGATACATTTCATTGCTCATCATTATATATCTCTATATATTGGGACCCTTCTCTTTTGGCAATTCATATACACCACACGCACGAATGGCTCTTCTGTCATTTCAACCATCAATATTTTTGTACTTAATTGTTTTTCCTTCTCTAGAGGATATTTTGATTTATTTACCTTAATCATTTGATAATCGAAATTGGATTCGCTGTGTCATTTAAATTCTCTAAAGGGTCAAACGCTTTCAATCAAAGATTTTTTTAGTTCTAAAATCTTGAACCCGACACATTTAATTCAAAGTAAAATAATTCCAAACATACATCCTTTTAGGATCGAAAATCCGGGTAGTACGAAATTTAGCCAAACAACGATATAATGACAATAACAAAGACAATTGAAGTTGATAACAACGGCAATTAAAGCATATAAAGAAGATACCAATTTAACGTGGTTCGATCAAACTGACCTACGTCCACAAGCGGGGAGGAGCAATTTTACTATACTAATAAGAGTACAAAAAAAAGTACAAAATTAGAGTAAATACTCTAATTAATCCCAAATATCCTAAGGGAATAACCTCACAAGATCACTCCAAAGAAAGGGTTCACACAAGTGCTTCTCAACACTTAACTCTCATACAAAACACTCTTAATAAAGGAAGAAATGAAGAAACAAGAAATGAACACTCAAGTCTTGTTGTTGCGTATAAAATGAACTAATGGTCTTCCCTTTTATAGGCAAAAAAGTTTTGATCTCTTAGGTTTAAAAGAAGAGATACAACTTGTGCAAATGATGTCCAACACACAATGCAATATTTTTGAGTCTCAAAGAATATTGCCAACAAAATTTACATTTTGCAAAGATGTTTATGCATATGTGAGATGGACTCCATTAGCCAAAATATTGGCCATAATTACACATCCTATTTACATGCTCATAATAATGAAACTAATAGTATTTGTTATTTTCTTTGTGTATTCTGGGGATGAGGAGTTTTTACATTCTGCCGTGCTACCTTTTACTACAACTTAAGAAGGCAGTGGGGAATTTTGTGAGAGAAAGACAATTGAACCGTCCAATTATAAAGATCAAAGGTAAAGAAGTGTGTATTATTATATTATATAATAATTTGATAAAAATAAATACAAAATGATCCTACAAAAATTGATAAATGTGAAAGCAACCCCATCTAACTTTTAATACTACCGCCACTCAAAGTATCTAACAACTGTTCACCGGTTCATTTTAAGTGATTTTTTGACTTTTTTTATGGTACATAATATTTGATTTTATCAGATATCAAGAAGAAATTAATTTCTTCTTTTTAAAGTTGCCCTTGGAGTAAAACGCTTAGGAATAGTTTGTTATATTTTCAATGAACAAATTAAGGTTAATTTTGTTGTTAATTAATACTAAAAGGTGAATTTACTTAATATGTGTGAAAATAGTCAAAAAAACGCTTAAAATGTACCGGAGGGAGTGAGTAATAAGGAAGAAATGTTTTCATCAAAATAGCATGAGCTAGCCAATTTTCGGACTGGTAATTGAAAAAAAAACAGTGTTTGCAAAGTCATTGAAAAACAGCCACTATTTTGCTGCATCACAGAAAGTTCCAGCATAATATACTGGAGATTGAAGCACATGTGTATGAACTTCCAGCATATTATGTTAGAATTCCAGCACACGGAAAGTTCCAGTATAATATAATGGAGATTGGAGCACGTGTGTATGAACTTCTAACATATAATGTTGGAACTCCAACACACAGAAAATTCTAGCATAATATACTGGAGATTGGAGCACATGTGTATGGATTTTCAGCATATTATGTTGGAACTCCAGCACATTATAAAATTCTAACATGTTATGCTCGAAGTTCACATGTAAAAATTTCGAACTCCAGTATGCTGGAATATTTTTTGTTTTTTAAATAGTATTTTTATTCAATTTTTTTTTTTACATGAAAAGTGGCTAAATTTCGATTATTACTTTTTAAACTGTGACTATTTTTTAATTAATACTCGTATATTTGGCTATTTCTGAATTTAAACAATTTTCGAATTGTCTTGAAACAAAGTGGGGAAAGAGTACAAGACAATTAAAGTTCGGACAAATAAATTAATTTTAAAGATAGGCACTCAGTGTTCACTTGCACTATAGCGATCGCAGCTGTGGGATCTTAAGTCCCTCGAGGGGTATTTTGTTTGGGTGATAAATTATGCTGAGATTAATTATATTAAAATTATTTTTTATTGATTGTTTGGTGTGTTGTATTAATTTTGGGATTATCAATTTTACTACTTTATTCTAGAATAACTTATATTGAGATTACTATTCCACCTTCAGACAGGTATAAGTTATCTCGATACTAGTTTTAATTTTGAAATAACTTATCTCAGGATTAGTAATCAAACAAGGAATAATATGGTACTATATTTTTATCCCAAAATTATTTTTGTATATCTACCATACTAAATGACCCTAAAAGTAATATCACAATTAATTTCACCATTTACCTGCGCTCTCTCACTATTACAAATATTGAGTAACTTTGTCCATTAAAATTGGACAAATAGCAAAAATTCACCTAATATTTTGTACCGACAAGACTTGATACTTTATTCAAAGCCCATAGATACAAACAATAAACTTTTCGTACTTAATGATTTGGAATTGTTGAGTTTAAGACGTCTCTATAGTCATTATTAAATCCAAACAAATATCTTTGTGGTCTCTCCATGTCATACTCTTAGCTACAGTGTGTTTGGGGCCATTTTATATTATATAAATAATTACTACTCTATATTGTTTCTGATTATTTAAGGGTAAGTACATCAAGTAAATAATCATTTAGCAGTTTCAAATTAAAATTAGTTTCATATAAAGCTCAAATACTGATTTTAATAATGGAAATTCATTTGATTCAAATTCTGCTAGAAGCATATAAATTAATCCAGACTAAACAAGTCTTAATTACGTAAGGTGATGATAATTTTTTCTTACATAAAATGTCAAACTCTAGTAAATGATGTAAAATGTATATTCAAAAGTACGTGTCACATGTTGCTCCCACATGAATATTATTACTTCAACTATATGAGTGTTTAGACAGCTTTTATTGACTCCTCAAGGTCAATTCAAGGTGGATAAGAGTGAACTAATGTGAAGACGGTCCACCTAACTAAACTTTAAACCAATGTGTTTATTTTTTGTTTTTTTTGTTGTTCGGTTTCGGTATCTATGAAACTCCGATTAATCTTGATCTGCACTAAGATCTATTAAAAGGAAAATTGTTCCCTGTCAATTATTTTTGTATTTCTTGTGTTCTAACCCAAAACTTTTATTTAAGGGTAAAAAAATCATATTCACCTATAATTGTACCAATGTGTTTCGTTTGCAATTGGTATATTCGAAACTTCAACAAGTGGGTAATTCAATATCTCCAGCCTTTTTTCCCCTTCACTATACGACATCCAAGTTTTCCAAGTTCTTGAATATAGAATTATTTTTGGATGCAACCAAAATTATTTTACAGTTTGAAATATGAAAATCGTGGACAATGTACATAAAAGTTTAGGCATTCTGATTTTATATTTCATATTGCTATCTTGTGATTGGTCCTAATCAAGATGCACAATCATTTAACAACGACCTCTAATTGTATTATAATAATTCCAAATTTTAGTGTGACTTGTCCTCGCGAATAAATTATAGAGCACAATAAAGAACTCCAATAATATTGATTTTTCAACATTATTTATTTGAGTTGGTATTATATTGTATGGTCTCGCTGTTTCATTTCTGGTTCTCTCTTTTCGACCTTCTTTCTATTCTAGATTTTTTATTACTCCGCACTTCGTTAATGAACTATTGTAGTCAATTCAGTTTTAAATTATCAATTTTCTTATTAGCCCAAATCGATATTAATTATAAGGAAACTCATTAGAAAAAGTGGAACTAATATTTTATGAACTTTGACAAGTTCAGCAAACAGTGTCAAACATATCTGCGTCCACATAAATTATAATCCCAAGGAGAAGCTTCACATTACCTTCTTTAAAACTACCAGGTAAAAGAAAAAAAACTTTAATTTCTGCCATGAAAAACAAAATCTGAAAGTCAAATATTTGTAATAAATTCAGAAGAAATAAACCACATGATATCATGCATTTCACACGGACTTCACCTACAAAAAGGGAAGACAACAGATATTTTTTGTTTTGAGTTTTGAGTTTTGAGTTTTGACACCAGAATAAAACAATTAATGGGTCGTTTGGTTTAAATGATGATTATCTCAGGATTATAACCAGGATAATAACATGATAGATATATAATATCACCATTTATATGAAATAAATAATCATATGATTTTGGTATAAATTTTATCCCGATCTTATACCTAGGGGCGGAGCTAGATTGTGGTTGCGGGTTCAATCGAACCCAATAGCTTTGGTCCAAACCATGTACTTGTTTTAAGAAATTCATTGAATAATATAAAATATTAATTTAGAACTCAATAACTTAAACAAATTTGAATTCGAACCAATATATTTCAAATAGCTTTGTCTCTGCTTATATCTACACAGGAACACTGAGCAAATTTAATCCTAAATCTTATACTATTAGAATAACCCCTTACTCTCGTAATTACACGACCCTTAAAAACGTACTAACCAAATAAAAATAGAAAAAATAAGAGGAAAAAAATAGAGAAAGGGTTAAACCACAAAAAGAAATAAGTACTACTAGTACTATTTACTACAGATTTGCATAATAGTTGACCTAGGGAACTTGGATTTGTTCCTAAATCCAAATTATTAATATTCAATCTGTGTTCATTTTACTGTTTTTTTATTAGTCTATTTACAAAATACTTCCTCCGTTCACTTTAATTTTTGGCTTTACACTCCATTTAAGAAAAAATATATGAAATATATATTCTATAATTTTACCCATAACAATGATAACATTTCAAAAAATCTTTGAAAATGATCTGAACAATGAGTAGGTAATGATAAGGGTAAAACATAAAAAAGAGTATCTTTTTCTTAATTTGTTAAAATAGACAAGTAATAGTGAAAATATATTTTTAATATAATGGATAAGTAAAAAAGTGAAAGGAGGGAGTATATTTTTATAGTAAAATTAAATTAGCTATAAATTTCTTATTTTATTATAAAATATGTTTTATAACTATAAAAATCTCGTTTTACCTTTAAAGTTAAGAATCCAGCTGAAACGAAATGAGTAATAAATAAGAGAAGTAACTGCCGTTATCCATAAACCCTGAAATTACAATAAATGAGTGGCTATGATGGTGCTCTATTAATGTTACTTTAGTATACTTTTACCATCAAATAAATGATGTAATTTCTTTATAGTTGGACCTTTTGGTAGTTGAGATTTTCAATACTAACATTATTACTCGTCAGGTATAGTGAAAGCAATCCATCGCTTGTCAAATCAAAAGCAATTTTCTTTCAGTTTTTTACTTTGTTTAATCAATGTGATAGGAAGATCTGTATTTCCTTTTTTAGTTAATATATGTAATTTCTTATTTTAACCAAAAATTACAATAAACTATATTTCCTAATATATACACTAGATAGGAAAAATATTATGCTCCATCCGTTTCAATTTAAATAAGGTAGTTAGACTTGATATAAAATTTAAGAAAAAGAGAATACTTTTAAAATATGTGGTCCTAAAAGTTTAAGAGGTAAAAATTTTGTGGGCCCATGATATTTGTGTAGCTATAAAAACTTCTGATTAAGGGTAAAGTGGGTAAAATAAAAAGTTTAAAGTTGAATTGTTTCCAAATATAGAAATGTGTCATTCTTTTTTGAACGGACTAACAAAAACAATATGTCATTTAAATTAAATCCCATGGAGTATGTGAAACAGATACAAATTAAATTACACTTTGATGAGATCTAAATATGAATTTTCATATATTTATCTTGTATTAATTAATTTCCTTAGCGAGAACATCAAAGAACAATGATACAAGTTATACACATAAGTGTTCAAGTTTTTCTTTTCCTTCCAAAACTTGTTCCAATTTTATGTAATTTTCAAATTTAGAAACACTGCTAGAAATCATATAGGATTAATATTATATTGTTAGAAATATTTTCGTAATTAATAATAGTACCATTCTTTTTAAGTAAACCAAAAGAGTAACAAGAGGCTGGCCAATTGGTAGAATGTCTATTATGTGGTTGTTTGGCAGCAGATATTAGAGAAAACAATGCAAGCATTAGCTTTGTGCATTACTAATTCTTTGTTTGATACATTTTCTCCCTATGTTTAACTAATACAATATTAGTTATATATCTTATTTGATATTATAGCAAATTATACTATTAATAATGCAAAGGTTTTAATTATAGTATTAATAATGCAAAGGTTTTTAATACTTGCGTAAGCATGGTTAAAGACATAATTGCTCCTCAAATTTCTCAAAGTGTACAAAGCTAAAGAATGTGGAAGGTGTTTTTATAAACAACTAATTTTTTAAGAAACTATGTAGTACTTTAATACACCAAGCCAAAAAGTAAATAAGATCTAATGTCAATATAACTAATATAAGCATTACTAATACCAACATTTTTAATACACTATATTCAACACTATTCTTATATCTCCTACCAAACGATCCTTAAGGGTTGTGATTGTTTGGATCCGTTTGGCCATAAATTTTGCCAAAATAAATTTGAATTTTATTTGGTAAACACCTGTTTGACCATAGATTTTGTCTACATTTTGGCAAAATCCTAAATCCTAAATCCATAGTTGGTTACGGGCCAAAATATCACTATTACATTTTATAAATATTGCCCCAAACTTTTATATTTTATAAAAGAGCCCACTATGTATTATTTTGTAACAATGTTGCTTCGTCTTTTCGGTCATCTGATAGTGTATCATGTAGTTTATTATATGAATGATAATTTTATACCAAATATATTTATGTTCAGAACTATGGTTTGCGATAATATAATTAATGTTATTGATAATTGTCACGACCCGAAATTTCCATCGTCGGGACCGTGATGACGCCTAACATTTTACTTGCTATGCAAGCCAACGTTAGAGAATTTTTAAGCCAATCCTTAAATATTTCAGTGATTAACAGCAAATAAACTATAACGAGTTAAAATGAAAGCGAAAATTCATAACAGTCTCAATGTATATTCTACTACCCGGATTTGGAGTCACAATTCACAAACTTCTAAGATTTAACTACAAGTAGATGTCTGAAAGGAAATACAACTATTTTCGAAATTAAAGAAACGATAAAATAAAATGTCTAGAAGGGGAATCCGGGGTCTGCGAACGCCTGCAGATCTACCTTGGGTCTCCTATCGGATGAAGTCAGCAGCTAACCTCAGGATCAACTCGGACCCGTACCAAAATCTGCACAGAAAGTGCAGAGTACAGTATCAGTGGTAAGTGTCGAGTCTAACCTCGGTGAAGTAGTGACGAGGCTAAGACAAAACACCTACAAATAAACATGTGCAATATAACAATATATATACCAATAACAGCAATAAAAGAAACCAGACAAATAATATTGGGCGGGGGACATGCTGAGGGGATCACAAGATAAAGGATCACAACAGTAATAAGAACTTCGTTAATCGATATACTTTGAACAAATAGGGAAATATAACCACAGTAAAGAAAATGCACGTCATCACCCTTCGTGCTTTTACTCTCAACCTCACCATATGAATCAATAGAAATGACACGGCATCACCCTTCATGTATTAACTCTTTCATAACATGGCACGACATCACCCTTCGTGCATTAACACTCACAATGTGGCATGACATCAGTCTTCGTGCATTAACGCTTACAAAACATGGCACAACATCACGCTTCGTGCATTAACACTCACAAAATATGGCACGGCATCACCCTTCGTGCATTAACACTCTCCCTCACCAAAACAATGAACAATAACAACAGGGAGATAGAAATATCAAGACAAGTCTTATTTTAACATTTAGTTCCACAATACCAACCTCAACTTTGAGTCAATACTAAATTAATACAAAAATCTGTAAATATGATAAGAATAATCGACATAACGACTAACTAGTCTAAGCATGGATAATATGATCAAAGAAAGCAACAATTACAAGAATAAAACCCAAACGCATGTTATAACCCGACAACAACGTATAAGTACTCGTCACCTCACCTATACGTTGTACCCAACATCTAAACATGTAGCAAATAGACAAATAGGTCCTAATCCCTCAAGTCAAGGTTAACCACGACACTTACCTTGCTCCAACGGTCAAACTCAAAGCTCAACCACAACTTTTCCCTTCAAACAAGCCTCCGGACCAATATAATCTAGCAAATTACCAACCAAACGATTCAATTAAGCCTTAGGAACTACCCACGATTGCAAAGAATTCAATTTAGGCAATTTTTGAAAAGGTCAACAAAAGTGAACACCCCGGCCTGCTTGGTCCAAACTTGAAATTCGGACCAAAACCCGATTATCTATTCACCCTCGAGCTCGGTTATATAATTGGTTTTGGAATCCGACCTCAATTTGAGGTCTAAATCCCCAATTTATCAAATCACTAGTTTCTACCCAAAACCCCCCAATTCCACCATGAAAACCTTAGATTTTAGGTTGGATCTTAGGAAAAAGTAGTGAAAGATTGAAAGAAATTAGCTTAGAATCACTTACCAATGATTTGAGGAAGAAAAGTTCTTTGGAAAATTGCCTCTTGTGTTTCTAGGTTTGAAAATTTGGAGAATGAATCAAAAATTCCGTCTAAGTCATATTTACCCAGCTGCAGATGTCGCATTTGCGATCTGAGCTTCGCAAATGCAAAGCCCGTAAATGCGAGAAAAGCTTCGCAAATGCGAACTTCTCACATTTCTACTGCCTTCGCAAATGCGAACATTTTGTTCGCAAATGCGGAACTGGAGGATCGCAAATGCGACCCCTTTCTTCGCAAATGCGAAGAACCCTTCCCCCAGACCAACTTCGCAAATGCGAGAGTTTTTTCGCAAATGCGAGACCTGCAGATCTAATGCACACCAGCTATGATTTCTAAGTTCATTTCATTATGTAGCCTATCTAAAACTCACCCAAACCCTCGAGGCTCTAAACCAACTATGCACACAAGTCTAAACATATCATACAAACTTGCTCGCGTTATCAAATCGCCAAAATAACACCTAGAACTACTAATTGAACACCAAATCGAATGAAAACTTTCGAGAAAGCTTTAAAACTTCTATTTTCACAACCGGGCGTCCGAATCACGTCAGTCTAACTCCATTTCTCACCAAATTTCACAGACAAGTCGTAAATATTATATTGGACATGTACCGGAATCCGAAACCAAAATACGGACCCAGTATCAACAAGGTCAAACATCAATCAATTCTTAAAAACCATTAAATTCTCAGACTTTTAATATTTAACAAAAATTCATAACTCGAGCTAGGGACCTCTGAATTCGATTCCGGGTATATGTACAGGTCCTATATTTCGATACGGACTCACCGGGACCGTCAAAATATGGATTCGGGTCCGTTTACTCAAAACGTTGATTGAAGTCAACTCAAATTAACTTTTAAGGCAAATACTCTATTTTATCAGTTTTTAACATATAAGCTTTCTGGACCAATACCCAGATTATGCACGTAAATCGAAAAAGGCTAGGATGAGGTTCTAAAGGCTTCAAAACACAGAATTTGGTTCTAAAATATGAGATGGCCTATCGGGTCATCACATTCTCCATATCTAAAACAAGCGTTCATCCTCGAACGGATATAGAAAAGTACCTGGACTGGTGAAAAGGTGGGGATATCTATTCCGCAAATCTGAATCGGACTCCTAGGTAGCTGCCTCAACGGGTTGACCTCTCCATTACACTCGAACTGAAGGATAACTCTTTGATCTCAAATGACGAACCTGCCAGGCTAGAATAGCCACCGGCTCCTCCTCATAAGTCAAATCCTTGTCCAACTGGACAATGCTGACATCTAACACGTGGGATGGATCACCGTGATACTTCCGGAGCATGGATACATGGAACACCGGGTGAACTGCTGATAAACCAGGTGGCAACACAAGTCTGTAGGCCACATCTCCCACTCGCTTAAGAATCTCAAAAGGTCCGATATACCTAGGGCTCAACTTGCCCTTCTTTCTGAACCTCATCATACCCTTCATGGGTGATACCCAGAGCGGCACTCTCTCTCCAACCACGAATGCAACATTACGAACTCTACGGTCGACATAACTCTTCTGCCTGGACTGAGCTATGCTAAGTCGATCCTGAATAATCTTGACCTTATCCAATACATCCTGTACTAGATCTATACCCAACAACCGAGCCTCTCCCGGCTTAAACTATCCGACTGGCGATCGACATCGCCTACCATATAATGCCTCATAGGGAGCCATCTGAATGCTCGACTGATAACTGTTGTTGTAGGAAAACTCCGCTAGCAGCAAGAACTAATTCCACTAACATCCGAAGTCTATAACACAAGCGTGAAGCATATCCTCTAATATCTGAATAGTACACTCGGGCTGTCCGTCCGTATGAGGATGAAATGATGTGCTCAGCTCAATCTGCATGACCAACTCACGCTATACTGCCCTCCAAAAGTGCGAGGGAAACTACGTACCTAGATTAGAAATGATAGACAAGGGCACACCATGAAGACGGACGATATCGCGGATATAAATCTCTACCCACCGCTCTGAAGAATAAGAAACTACAACAAGAATGAAATGCGCTGACTTAGTCAGCCTGTCCACAATAACCCAAACTGTATCGAACTTCCTCTGAGTCTGTGGGAGTCCAACAACAAAATCCATAGTGATACGCTCCCACTTCCACTCAGGAATCTCTAACTTTTGAAGCAAACCACCAGGTCTCTGATGTTCACACTTTACTTGCTGACAATTTAGACACCGAGACACATATGCAACTATATCTTTCTTCATTCTCTTCCACCAATAGTGCTGCCACAAATCCTGATACATCTTGGCGGTGCCCGGATGAATAGAATACCAGAAACTATGGGCCTCCTCAAGAATTAACTCACGAAGTCCATATTTGGCACACAAATACGACCATGCATCCTCAAAACTCCATCATCTTCAACTGTAACCTGCTTGGTACCACTATGCCGCACTGTGTCCCTAAGGACGAGCAAATGAGGGTCGGCATACTGCCAATCTCTGATGTGCTCAAACAAGGAAGAACACGGTTGGGCTCAGAAACATCCAACCTCACGAATTGATTGGCCAAGGCCTGGAGATCTAATGTAAGTGGTCTCTCACAAACTGGAATGTACGCCAGGCTGCCCATACTAGTTGACTTTCTACTCAAAGCGCCAACCACTATATTGGCCTTGCCAAGATGATAAAATATGGTGATATCATAGTCTTTTAATAGCTCTAACCATCTCCTCTGCCTCAAATTGAGCTCCTTCCGCTTGAACAAATACAGCAAACTCCGATGATCTGTGAATACCTCACACGGCACACCGTAAAGATAGTGCATCCAAATCTTCAGCGCGTGAATAATGGATGCCAACTCTAGATCATGAACATGGTAATTCTTCTCATGAACCTTTAGCTACCGCAAAACATGTGCAATTACCTTGCTATCCTGCATCAACACCGCACCAAGTCCAACACGAGACGCATCACAATATACCGTATAAGATCCTGAACCCGTGGGCAATACCAATACCGGCACAGTAGTCAAAGCAGTCTTGAGCTTATGGAAGCTCTCCTTACACTCGTCTGACCATCTGAACGTGGCACCCTTCTGGGTCAACCTGGTCAACGGGGCTGCTATGGATGAGAACCCCCCACAAACTGATGATAATAACCTGCCAAACCCAGGAAACTACGAATCTCCATGGATGAAGTATGTCTAGGCCAGTTCTGAACTGCCTCAATATTCTTAAGATCCACCTGATTACCCTCTACTAATACAACGTGCCCCAAAAAGGCGACGGAGTCCAACCAAAACTTGTATTTGGAAAACTTAGCATATAACTGGTTGTCTCTCAGAGTCGGAAGTGCGATCCGGAGATTTTTCTCGTGATCCTCTCGACTAAGGGAGTAGATCAAGATATCATCAATAAACACAATCACGAAGGAATCTAAATACGGCTTGAACACTCGGTTTATCAAGTCCATAAATGCGACTAGGGCATTTGTCAGCACAAATGATATAACCAGAAACTCATAATGCCCATATCTAGTATGAAATGTTGTCTTAGTGACATCGGGCGCCCTAATCCTCAACTGATGGTATCCAGACCTCAAGTCGATCTTTGAAAATACTTTGGCACCCTGAAGCTGATCAAATAAGTCATGAATCCTAGGCAATAGATACTTGTTTTTGATAGTGACTTTGTTCAACTGACGGTAATCAATGCACATCCTCAATGATCCACCTTTCTTCTTCACAAATAACACGGGCACACCCCAGGACGAGACACTAGGTCTAATGAAGCCTTTATCAAGCAAATCTTGCAACTGCTCTTTCAATTCTTTCTATTCTGGCGGGGCCATACAGTATGGTAGAATAGAAATGGGTTGAGTGCCCATAACCAAATCAATACAGAAGTCGATATCCCTATCGGGTGGCATCCCCAGCAGGTCTGCAGGAAATATCTTTGAAACTCTCGTACAACTGGTACAAAATCCATAGAAGGAACCTCCGCAGTAGAATCACGGACATAAGCCAAATAAGCTAGACACCCCTTATCGATCATACGTAGAGCCTTCATATAAGAGATAACCCTACTGGTAGAATGGCCAAGAGTCCTTCTCCACTCTAATCGAGGCAACCCCAGCAAGGCTAGAGTCACCGTCTTGGCGTGACAATCCAATATAGCGTGATAAGGTAACATCCAATCCATACCCAATATGATATCAAAGTCTACCATATCTAGAAATAAAAGTTCCACACTAGTCCCAAGACTACCGATGGTAACTACACACGAGCGATGAACACGGTCTACCACAATAGTATCCCTTACAGGTGTGGACACATATACATGGGCACTCAAAGAACCACGAGGCACAACCAAATATGAAGCAAAATAAGATGACACATAGGAGTAAGTAGATCCCGGATCAAACAGAACTAAAGCATATCTACTGCAAACTGAAACGGTACTCGTGATAACGGCGTCAGAAGATTCAACCTCAGGCCTAGCTGGAAAAGCATAACATCTGGGCTGGCCCCACCACTCTAGAATGCATCTCTAGGATGGGCCCTAGCTGGCTGGCCTCCACCTCTAAGAGCCTGACCTCCACCTCTAATGGATTGACCGCCACCTATAGCTGTCTGACCCCTGCCTCTAGCTGGCTGAGCGGGCGGTGAAGCACTCGGTGTCGGGACCATGGCACGAGAACCCTAATGCTGAGAATTGCTCGATGCACGAGGGAAAAATCTAGCAATGTGCCTCGGATCACCACAAGTATAACATGATCTCAGTTGCTGTGACTGCTGACCCTGAAACTGACCACGTCGACGCGAGTAACCACCCTGAAAACTCTGGAGAGGAGGTGCACTAATAGGAGTTGGTGGTGCATTGTAGGCTAACTGGTCAGAATAATGCATCTGAGGACCACGACCACCTGAGGCATAGTGGGATGCCTTGAGTGCTGAATGGAATGTCCTAGGAGGATGGCCTCTACCAAAGGTACCTCGGCCTCCATATGAGGCTCCACTGAATCCACCGGAGTGACGCGACCTCTTGTTAGACCCATGACCACTCCCTTGAGCTAAAACCATCTCGACTCGCCTGGCAACATTAGTAGCCGTCTGAAAAGAGATCTCACTCCCAGTCTCCTTAGCCATCTGCAATCTGATAGGCTGAGCAAGTCCCTTAATAAACCTCCTCACCCTCTCTCTCTCTCGGTAGGAAGCAGAAGAAAAGCATGATGGGCCAAATCCACAAATCGGGGTCTCGTACTGAGTGACAGTCATACTGTCCTGCTGGAGACGCTCGAACTGCCTATAATAGTCCCCTCTCAGTATAACAGGAAGGAACTTCTCAAGAAATATCTGAGAGAACTGGTCCCAAGTAAAAGCAGGTATCCAACTGGTCTGGTCAACACAAAATCGTTCCACCATCTTTTGGCGGACCTTGTCATCTGGAACACAGCAAAATCGATTGTATTGGTCTCCACTATCCCCATGTTCCGCAACACCTCATGGAAACGATCAAGATAATCCTGTGGGTCCTCAGAAGGTGCCCCAAAGTAGTGAACTGGAAAGAGCTTGGTGAACTTGTCCAATCTTAATAAGTTCTTAGAAGACATATATGATCCACTACCGGCCTGTGCCGTAATAACTGGATGAACCAGTCCAACTGGCTGAGCTGCTGGAGTCGGGTACTGGGGAGCCATCTGCTCCAAAGTGTGAGTAGCAGGAGTATGTGCTCCTCCTCCAGCCTGAGAGACAGTTGGTGCCGGGGGAAAAGTGCCAGTCTAGGCTACACTCTCCAAAAGGCTCACCAAACGGACCAAAGCATCCTGAAGTACCGGGGTGGCGATGAACCCCTCTGGGACTTGAGATGGTCCTGCTAGAACGGTCTGAGCTGGAGCCTCCTCATCAAACTCTACCTAAGGCTCCGCCATTGGTGCTGGAGCTCGAGCTCTGGGCTGAGCCCTACTCATGCCTCGGCTTATGGCACGGCCTCGTCATCGACCTCTGACCCTCGTAGGAGCTGCCACTAAGGGAACTAGCTGCTGCTCAGCTGAAGATGCGGTACGTATTCTCTCCATCTGCGAGAGAACAAGAATAGAAGAGTTCGATTAGCATTGAGAGAACAAAATCGCACGACAAAGAAGAATAGAAGTGAAATTGTTCCTAAACTCTGTAGCCTATGGAAGATAAGTACAAACGTCTCTGCACCGATCCTCCAGACTCTACTAATCCTGCTCGTGAATTGTGAGACCTAGACAACCCTAGTACTCTGATACCAACTTGTCACGATCCGGAATTTTCACCGTCGGTACCGTGATGATGCCTAACATTTCACTTTCTAGGAAAGACAATGTTAGAGAATCATTAAGCCAATCCTTAAACATTTCAGTGATTAACAACAAATAAACTATAACGAGTTAAATTCATAACAGTCTCAATGTATATTCTACAACCCGGATCTGGAGTCACAATTCACGAACTTTTAAGATTTAACTACAAGTAAATGTTTGAAAGGAAATACAACTGTTTTCGAAATTAAAGAAAAAGTAAAATGAAATGTCTAGAAGAGGACTCTAGAGTCTGCAGACTCCTGCAGATCTACCTTGGGTCTCCTATCGGATGAAGCCAGCAACTAACCTCAGGATCAGCTCGGACCAGTACCAAAATCTGCACAGGAAGTACAAAGTGCAATATCAGTATAACCGACCCCATGTACTAGTAAGTGTCGAGTCTAACCTAAGCGAAGTAGTGACGGGGCTAAGATAAGATACCTACAAATAAACATGTGCAGTATAACAATATATATACCAATAACATCAATGAAAGAAACCAGGAAAATAATATTGGGAGGGGACATGCTGAGGGGATCACAAGATAAAGGATCACAATAGTAATAAGAACTTGATTAATCGATATACTTTGAACAAATAGGGACAAGTAACCACAGTAAAAGAAAATGCACGGCATCACCCTTCGTGTTTTTACTCTCAACCTCACCATATGAATCAATAGAAACGGCACGACATCACCCTTCATGCTTTTACTCTCAACCTCACTATATGAATCAATAGAAACGACACGACATCACCCTTCGTGCATTAACTCTCTCTTAACATGAAACGACATCATCCTTCGTGCATTAACACTTACAATGTGACAATGTATCACCCTTTGTGCATTAATACTCACAAAATATGGTACGACATCACCCTTCGTGTTTTAACGCTCACAAAACATGGCACAACATCACCCTTCGTGCATTAACACTCTCCCTCACCAAAATAATGAACGATAACAACAGGGAGATAGAAATATCAAGAACAAGTCTTATTTCAACATTTAGTTCCACAATACCAACCTCAACTTTGAGTCAATACTCAATCAATACCAAAATCCGTAAATATGATAAGAATGATCGACATAACGACTAACTAGTCTAAGCATGGATAATATGATCAAAGAAAGCAACAATTACAAGAATAAAACCCAAACGCATGCTATAACCCAACAACAACGTATAAGTACTCGTCACCTCACCTATACGTTGTACCTAACATCCAAACATGTATCAAATAGATAAATAAGTCCTAATCCCTCAAGCCAAGATTAACCACGACACTTACCTCGCTCCAACGGTCAAACTCAAAGCTCAACCACAACTTTTCCCTTCAAACAAGCCTCCGGACCAATATAATCTAGCAAATTACCAACCAAACGATTCAATTAAGCCTTAGGAACTACCCACGATTGCAAAGAATTCAATTTAGGCAATTTTTGAAAAAGTCAACAAAAGTGAACACCCGGGCCCGCTTGATCCAAACTCGAAATTCGGACCAAAACCCGATTACTCATTTACCCCGAGCCCGATTACATAATTAGCTTTGAAATCCGACCTCAATTTGAGGTCTAAATTCCCAATTTATCAAATCCCTAAAAAACCCAATTCCACCATGAAAACCTTAGATTTTAAGTTGAATCTTAGGAAAAAGTAGTGAAAGATTGAAAGAAACTAGTTTAGAATCACTTACCAATGATTTGGGGAAGAAACATTCTTTGGAAAATCGCCTATTGTGTTTCTAGGTTTGAAAATTTGAAGAATGAATCAAAAATCCCGTTTAGTCATATTTACCCAGTTGCAGATGTCGCATTTGTGACCTGGAATGCGAAGCCCGCAAATGCGAGAAAAGCTTCGCAAATGCGAATTTCTCACATTTCTGTTGCCTTGGCAAATGCGAACATTTTGTTCGCAAATGCAACCCCTTTCTTCGCAAGTACGAAAAACCTTCCCCCAGACCAACTTTTCAAATGCGAGACCTGCAGGTCTTGATGCACACAAACTATGATTTCAAAGTTCATTTCATTCCGTAGCCTATCCGAAACTCACCCGAGCCCTCGGGGCTCCAAATCAACTATGCACACAAGTCTAAAAACATCATACAAACTTTCTCGCGCGATCAAATCTACAAAATAATACCTAAAACTACGAATTGAACACCAAATCGAATGAAATGTTCAAGAAAGCTTTAAAACTTCTATTTTCACAACCGGGCGTCCGAATCACGTCAAACCAACTCCGTTTCTCATCAAATTTTACAGACAAGTCGTAAATATTATATTGGACCTGTACCGGGTTCCCTAACTAAAATACGGACCCGGTATCAACAAGGCCAAACCTCAATCAATTCTTAAAAATCATTATTTTTCAGACTTTTAATTTTTAGCAAAAATGCATAACTTGAGCTAGAGACCTCTGAATTCGATTCCGGGCATACGCCCATGTCACATATTTCGATACGGACCTATCGGGACCATCAAAATACGGATCCAGGTCCGTTTACTCAAAATGTTGACCGAAGTCAACTCAAATTAACTTTTAAAGCAAAAAATCCTATTTTATCAGTTTTTAACATATAAGCTTTTCGGGTCAATAACCGAAATGTGCACGCAAATCGAGAAAGGCTAGGATGAGGTTCTAAAGGCTTCGAAATACAGAATTTGGTTCTAAAACATAAGATTATCGGGTCATCGCAATAATGGTATTGTTGGGTATTTGTGATAATTTTTAGAACTTGTGGGTATAAGTCATATTTCATGTTTTTCCAAATTAAATTTGAAAAATATGTTTTGAAAACTGATGTCAAATATATTTTCATCTTCAAATCAAACTTCATCCAAATCAAATTTTTGAAAATATATTTGGAAATCTATAAACCTAACGGTAGCTTCATCTTTAATCACATATCTCAAGTTTAAAATTCAGGAATGATAAAACTTCTGATAGAAAATGCTTCTCTTATTAATCAAATTTGGATTATTTAGAGGCTTCAATGTACATACCGAGCACCAATAAAAAATTTAAAAAAGAAAAGAAAAGAAAAGAAAATAAGAATCGAGTATCATGGTTGTTCAACAAAGTTACAAATTGTAGAAAAATGGCAAAAAAAAGTACTCCTACTGTGTTTGGATTCTGACATACAGAAACGTGAAACTATCATGAAATCTATAAATACCAAATTCCAAAAGTACACCCAAAAAACATTATCATAAAAATTCTGACTACTTTCGAAAGAAAATAAAAATAAAAAATCTGACTAATCTTCCCACGTGCGAACTGCAATTCCACGCACGTTCGGGTCTCTCATCTCCAGCCACGTGGCATCTTAAATGGATCCCCATTATCAGACCCGATCCAACTGCCGGCACTAGTATATTTACCTGTGTGTGAGAGAGAGAGTTTTTATACCACAAAATTGACTTTTCTCTGTTCCCAGGGTGGTACTTAGAAGTTTGGAATTTTGTTTTTTGTTTGTTTTTTTTTTTTTTTTTTTCT
>AWOL01S0020458.1:164256-182198 GCA_000715115.1 Nicotiana otophora
TGTCGAGTGGTTTTGGGTTTGGAAAAGGGTAGAGAAGTGGTGAGTTCAAGGGAATGTGAAATTATGCTTTAATAGGGAACAAGTAGCAGGTAACTGTGATTAGTTGAGGTGCGCACAAGTTAGCTGGGACAACATCGTTATAAATAAAATGCTTTAATGGCATAGTGTAGCCGATTCTTTACACAGCAGAAGAAAGGCTTGTGCTAATTACTGGATGAAGGAGGAAGGGGAAAGGAAAAGGAACCGTTTTGACAGTTTTATTGTCTATGTTATGCACCTATTTAAATCGATTTTAAGTGTATGGTATGGGTACTCTAGATTGCAATGTGTATAAATAGCTAGATACAAAGCCTAGAGGGATGAGGAGGCAATACCCAAATTGTTAAAAAGGCTTAAAATTTTTCTTCTTTGGATGAGATATAGTAGCTGATAGATGTCATTTATCTTTGCCAACTTAAAGCACACACCTGTGTGGTGCTGATAGGTGAATTTCGTACCAAGGTTTTTCTTCAACGATTTCTGTCTTGATTTTTTCTTGAAATATGGTAAACCCCACTCCCCCATGTCCTCCTTATCTAGGAGCCAAACAGTTTCCCTTTCAACTTTGCTCCCTTGTCGATTTGAACCTCCAACGTGTGGTTGGACCGTTGGAGGTAGAGAGTCCCAACTACTAGGCTATCTTTCCCTTGACAGTTTTGCACTTAGTATTTGAACTGGTCTTAAACCATAGCGTTGTTTATGGAAGTGGGTTTATAAACTTGGCCCACTTTTGGGTTGACTATCTAAATTAAATATGATTGTGAGAATGTAACATGAGGATCTGGATAATAGCTTATTCTTTGTGTCAAAATAGACACAATGTGATTAATGGAAATTATAAAGATACTGCACTTACAAGTGTGCTTGGATGTATCTCACAGTACCAGTTGAAGTCCCAAAGAAAGATTCATGTCTTTTATATTTTATACAATGCTAAATTACTAAAAATTGCTAATATCCTTGCAATGTTTTCACTTCTTCTTAAACGTGCGATGTGCCTTTGAAATTGGAATAAGCAAGTGCCTTAGATCATGGCAAATATCTTCTCTATCATATCTTCAATTACCTTCCGTCATTCCTGGGAGGGATGTTTTGCATAGTTTAACTTCACATTACTTCTGTCTGTTCAACCTAAAGCAGAATAGCTGATAAAACATCACAACCAACCTTTTCTAACATTTAGTGTTATAACGCAAAAACAGGAAGCACCGAGGAAGCATGGTTTGATTCTGCTGCAATATTCGATTCTGATGGCAGTGATGAAGATTTCCAGAGCGTTGCTGATGGTATGGCCTTCTAACTTCAGCCTTTACATTCTATCTGCAGTTGTGAAATTTAAGAATAGAAATGCAATCACAATATTCTGCAGATGTGCTCTCTCTCAACAGCTTTGATTGTGGGCGGACCAGCGTAGCTTCTGTGAGAGATGCCAATCATGGGGATGCTGATGTCAATGCCCACCCAAACAATTTGTTGCATCCAAAAGATGCAGATTCTAGAACGAAACTTGATGGACCCCACAGTGAGGTACAGCCTGTATTTATTGATGAAATCTCTTCCTCGGCTAATGAAAGCAGCGGCAGGGAAGATGGTTTGTTGGATAACTGTGGAATTCTTTCAAACAACTGTTTGCCCTGTCTTGCTTCCACGGTTGCACCAATTGAGAAGAGAAGATCTCTTAGCGATAATTCTCCAAGTGCTAGGAAGAAAGCTGCCTTAAAACTTCCCTTCAAATGGAGAGAAGGAAATCCTAATGCTGCTTTGCGTAAGTTTCTATGTCTACCCTTTTCCCCTTGTGGTCTAGTTGCTTCACTGCAATGTTTATGCATGTGCATCCATAAGTGATTCGGTGTGCATCCATTAGTTTTCGACTACCTTTTATCAATTGCACAGAATGAATCAACTGATTTATGTTTCCATTAACCATGTGGAAAAATGAAATTTCATGAATTGCTTTATTGACCTCAGCCTATTACAGGATTTAGTATTGTTGTGGTGAATTTCCTTTTTCTTCCAAAAAGAACTTGTTATATTCTTCAACTATCATCTTCTTACTGGAAAAAGGGTTTTGCCATCTGATGCCAACAAGAATTACTCTGGAATTTAAGTTATCCTCGGCTCTCCTAGAAATATTGCCCGCAAACAGTTGTGCACAATTTTGAACTGTTTGATTCTTCTTTCTAAGGTATAATTGGAGTAGGTTTATTGAATCTGAACTGCTACTGGTTGATGAATACCTTAACACGTGACCTTGGATCTGAAGTTGGAAGATGATCAAGGCTGAATATAGTCATATACTGCCACACATATATGCTACATTTTGTTTGTAGATGCACCTTATTTATTAATAAGATAGCATACTTTTTTTTGTATTTGTTTTTATTTGTTACCCCTCCGCAGGAGCTCCCCACTTTACTCCCTTGGTGACTCGAACCCACAACCTTAGAGTTGGAGGATGCCTACCACTTGTGCAAACCTTCATAAGATAGCAACTTAGTATTGAAACATCGCAATAAAAGTGATTTCTTTGGGCGGTGTGGAGGTCAGGTTATTTCAGGGATTTGACTCATTAATGAAATCCAAATGGAGGATATTTGTTACAATTGATCTGAGAGATATCTAAATTACTCCCCTGTTGTTACTAGTGTCAAATGTACAATGTTTGTTGATCTTTCGTTATAAAACAAACTAGTGAAATCAGGAAAGGAATGAGGAACAGGGTTACTATGATAAAGAGTAAGTGGATGCTACAGTGGAAGATGATGCTACTCATTTCTATCTGTTTAACGGATCAGGGAAATGAGAAAAAAACAAACTGACTCTTATCCTTTATGTGGTACAGTTTCGTCTAAAGCCCTGCTTCAAAGACCAATAGCTGGTTCTCAAGTACCAGTTTGCCCGTTGGAGAAGAAAATGCCTGATAGTTGGTCACAGATTGAACCGGGCACTTTTAGGGTTCGGGGAGAAAACTATTTCAGGTAAAGTGCTCACATGCCCAGAGTTATGTACAAACACTTATATAAAGCTGTGTTTAATCATGTAAAAACTTAGAGAACATCTATCTGATAATAATAAACATGCATACGGATATGTGCCAGCAACCATTGCACTAGTTCCTATGTTGTACACTTGTACTTGTATATGATATTTCATATCACATATTTGCTTTGTGCAGGGATAAAAAGAAGGTGCTTGCTCCAAATTATGCTGCATATTATCCTTTTGGTGTCGATGTATTTTTAAGCCAGAGAAAGATATTTCATATAGCTCGACTTGTGGAACTTCCCGTCATTGAACATTCTGGGACACTTCCTCCCATTCTTGTCGTGAATGTCCAGGTATCATTTATTTTAGAATTTATGTAAATGAGTATTTATTTCATTTTTTTTTCTTGATCTAACTTCATAAAAGCTTTCAAGATTCTGAAAGTTTTTTTAATGTTATCTGCTTTGTTCATTTTTAGATTGTCGGTGCAATTTATTTTTCTCTTCAAAGTCTAAAGTATTCTGCATCAGTTTTAAATTTTATAAAAGCTTGTTGAATAGGAATTTTTGGCCCCCTCATGGGGCAGTTGAGTATCTATGAAATGTAACGTAACCACTAATTCTGTCCTAATTATACTGAGTTTCATTAGTTGAGTAGTCATTTAATCATGTATCTCTATGTAGCCATTTCATACCATGCTTAGCCTTGCCTTTTGTTTTTTAGTTTTTCTATGTCCCCAAAGTGCTCCTGTTAGCAGTCAGCTCAGCCTTTTCGGACTTCATTTGTGCTGTTGAATTAAATGTACCCGTGTAGGCATCACTGGTTACTTTCTTAATGCCTATATTCATAGGATTTGCCACTTTATCCAAACTTTCTTAATGTTCTACATTCACTGGATTATCCACTTTATATGTAACTATCTCCTCATGTTGCTGACGTGCTGTTTTTCTTTTGCAGATCCCATTATATCCTACCGCAATTTTTCAGGGTGAAATTGATGGTGAAGGGATGAGTTTTGTCTTGTACTTTAAGCTTTCAGAAAGTTATGCTAAGGAACTTCCTCCTCATTTTCAAGAGAATATCAGGGTAAGTTTGAGCATTCATGTTTTCTTATATTTGTCCTTTTTCTTTCCTCTTTTTTTCTGTGTATAACTTGTTTCAAAATCACTCTTTTATACTGTCAGTTTCTCCATTTGATAATAGCAGATGTACTCTTATCAGATTTTGGTTAGCGAGTCAGTATTTGACAAATAATTATTACTTTCCTCCCCTTTTCTTATCTTGGACAGAGGCTGATTGATGATGAAGTGGAAAAAGTAAGGGCTTTTCCTGTTGAACATACTGCACCTTTCAGGGAAAGATTGAAGAT
Organism: Nicotiana otophora; assembly: GCA_000715115.1. Taxonomy (NCBI): domain Eukaryota; kingdom Viridiplantae; phylum Streptophyta; class Magnoliopsida; order Solanales; family Solanaceae; genus Nicotiana; species Nicotiana otophora. The sequence continues at coordinate 168,650 of AWOL01S0020458.1, forward strand.
ATTAGGTCGTGTTGCAAATATGGAGGACCTCCCATTAAGTGCTGCAGAGAGGAAGCTTATGCATGCCTACAATGAAAAACCTGTTCTTTCACGTCCTCAACATCAGTTTTACAAGGTAAAGTTGACCCAGATTTTGTTCATTTTAGATTTGTGTACGGTTTGGCTGTGCTTCTTGTTCAACTCAAATTTGTTAAATGTCCAACTGAATGATTTGTGGAAATGCTGTCATTCCCTTTTAACCTTTACTTTTAAGGAAAAAGGTGAACATGCCATTTTGAATGGCGAAAAGTCATCCACTAATATGGTGTATGCAGTAGTAAATTAATATAGTTCGACGATTGCTAGGAGATAATAGAGTAATTTACCTATCAACAAAGATTACTGAATGAATGAAGAGCTTTTTTAGAATGACAGATGAAACATGAACCATCTTTTGTCGTAAATTGTTGTAGACACTCTCTCTATGTAAAAAACAACTTCTTCTAATGAGAAGTACTAGATTTTTCTTGTGGAGTCAAGAGTGAGACTGTTTTCTTGCATTATTTTCTTTATATCATACAAGTAGCATGGTTTACACATTTTACTTTGCATTTGTTAAGGAAGCGTACTCCACTTAAATTTTTTCATCCGAAATTTATGAACAAATGTTTCAGTTTGCATACATCTAGAGTGGCCCAATTTTCTGGATTAAGAAAGAAATTTGAAACAAGGTTTTGAATCTAACTTCGGTTGCTAATGATAATTTTTGCAGGGAGAGAATTACTTTGAGATTGACATAGACATGCATAGATTCAGTTACATCTCTAGGAAGGGTTTTGAAACATTCCTAGATAGGCTAAAGCTCTGTTGCTTGGATGTTGGGCTAACAATTCAGGTAAGTATTTGTCTCCAACTTGCCCCTTTTTTTCCAGATTCTTTTACGGCCTTGGAAGTCATTTTTTCCATCTAGGTAATGCCTTTTCCCACTTTCCAAGCAGGGCAATAAAGCTGAAGAATTGCCGGAGCAGGTTTTATGTTGTATACGGTTAAATGAAATTGACTATGCAAATTATCAGCAACTGGGGTCGGAATAGAGAGCCCCTTGAATTGATGCACAGACAGTGGAAGTGTTAAGATATGGCAAATAAAGAGAGTTACTTAGAGAAGTTCAGTTGTCCCTCGCTTTTGGTGCCTACCTCTCTGTCTTTCCCTTCCTCCAATTATCAAAATCTTCGGTGTCTCCATAATGCAGGCATATTATAAGTGTAGCAGGTTCCACGGGAACTGCCAAGGATGATTTCTTGCATTCAGATCACTATGGCATGAGTTCTGGACAAGTTGATTGCATACTGCATTAGCTTTATACGTGTATGAATTCATGGACGACATTGAGAAATCAGTTAATGGAATAAATTCTAATTCATTCTTTTTGTTTGATAATATAGCAATCTGTTTAATTAACTTTGCAGCAACACCAGATTTTTAGTCTTCATATGTAGTGGATGCTTGTGTTGATTTTCACCAAAATCAGATACTTTTTAGTACTTGTGTTCTTAAACGCCAATATATAAGGGTAGAGGAAGATTTTAAATGTGTAATGGACACTCAGTTTTGATTTTCACCAAAACTACATACATTTCTACTGGGACAGCCCGCGCACGAAGCTTCCTGTGTTCACGTAGGTTCCGAGGAATGGCCGCACCCTAAGGGGGTGTGATGTAGGCAATCTACCCTAATGGCATCAACGGCTGATTCCACGGCTCGAACTCATAACCATCTGTTGTATCAGATAGTCACCATTTATATAGGTTATCAATGCTTATTAAATAGAGTTGCCTGCTAAATATATATAGTGATTAAGTAGCTGATCCAAAATAATTACAAGACAGAGATTGAAATGAAGAGTTGCATTAGCAGTTTGATCTTCTGTATTGAACTGTTTCTAGAAAATTATGTGGTGAAGAACAAAAAGTTGAAAGTTCAAGATTTACAGGGAGGAAGTGGTTTCCCACATAAACCTCTGTTCCCAGAGTATGAGCTCTTAGGAAAATCAACAAATGGCTTCCCATAAGGTATTTTCCCTTCCAGAAGATTATCTGAGAGGTTCAGCTCTTTCAGATTTCTCAGCTTTAAATACTTCTCAGGGATTCTTCCGGTGAAATGATTCTTGTGCAGCATCAGTCTCTCCAAAGTGCTAACATTTGACAGTGATGTTGGCAGGTTAGAGCTTAATCTATTATAACTGAGATCCAATGTCTGTACTGATATCAATGTTCCTATGGATTTTGGTAATCTACCTTTGAGAAAATTACGCGATAAATTTAAGTATCGGATATTTTCTTGTTCTCCCATCCCAATCTGCTCAATGGCACTTGAGAAATTGTTATTTGAAAGATCAAGATATGTCAATGATCCTCCTTCAAACCTGCTCTTCATCTGGAAAACAGAATTCACACTGCCTTGTAGCTTATTTGAGTGAAGGTCTAGAACTCCAAGATTTTCAAGATTTGTGACAGTAGAGGGAATCTCAGAAACAAACTTGTTATTAGAAAGATTTAAAGTATAGAGCTGAGAAAAACTACCAATCCAAGCAGGAATCCTTCCTGAAAGTTGGTTAGCTGACAAGTCTAGTTCCTGCAATGATTTGGCTAGTAGTTTTATATAATCTTGAACTTCACCATGAATTCCACATCCTGCTAAGTAGATACGCGACAGTGATGGCAACTGCATTAGCCACTTGGGAATGGTTGACATATTCAGATAATTGAATGATAGATCCAATGATTGAAGATTTGAAAGGGAAGAAATTTCATGTGGCAATGGTCCTTCAATCATGTTATGAGATATACTCAACAGGAGAAGCTGAGAAATCTCGCCTATTGATCTTGGCAACTGACCAGATAACTGGTTGTAACTGAGATATAACTCTGTTAGCAACTTCAGATTACCTAAGCTAGAAGGAATAGTTCCCTTAAGCTGATTATTTGCAAGTGAAAGTCTCTGAAGGGAAGTCAAGTAACCAATCGATGGAGGTATCGTTCCACTGAGGCGATTATTCTGCAGTCTTAGAAATTGCAGAGAAGACAACTGGCCAGGTTTTGAAGGCAATGGCATCTCTCCCTCAAGCTGATTGTCATTTAGATAAAGACTTGAAATGGAATATAGTTTAGCAACGGAATGAGGGATTATCCCGGTTAATGAGTTGTTAGATAAATCAAGCTCCTTCAATGCTTGCAGATTGCCAATGTTTTCTGGTATATTCCCAGTCAAGAAATTATCTTGTAAACACAAGCTTTCTAAATTTGTCAAGCTTGTTATAGACTCAGGAATTGCACCAGAAAGTTTATTTGAATGTATATCCAATCTTCTGAGATTCTTGAGACCTCCAATACACGAGGGAAGAAAACCAGAAAAGCTATTTTCTTGGAGATACAATTCTTCAAGTTTAGACAACTTACATATGCTTTGTGGTAATGAACCAGTAAAATTATTGCCAAGTAAGTAGAGTTTTCTGAGATTTGGAAGATGTAAACCAATGGAAAGAGGAATTTGCCCCGTGAGTCCAACGAGTTCACTCATATCGATAACCTCAAGAAACTTCAGAAGTGTAATTGAAGGAGATAATTCTCCTGCCATAGTAGATTGAAATGGTGCATCACCTGAAGTATAGAGACCTGGTAAATTGATTTGTACAACTCTTCCATTTTCATTATTACAAGAAATGCCTTCCCATTTGCAACAATCTTGGCTTTTCCATTTATTTAATCTGCTAGAAGTATCTGAATGAATTCCAGCCTTGAAATCTTGAAGACCCTTTAAATCATTTGGATGACATAACTTGCTTTTGCTTATGGTTGTGAGAGTTAGCAATAGAAGAAACCAAAGAACTTGAGAACCCATTTTTTTTTTCAAGAACTGTGGATTGTTACTCAAATATGCTGAAAAAAGTTGGGAGATTTTGTGAATTGTAATGATGGTCAAAGATCTTTAAAACAATGATTTTGTTTAAAGTCATGTTTCTTTCTTTACAGATTGTAATATGCTGAAAAGCATGTAATATGTCTTAATTGTTTTGCTTTTTTCAACTTAGAGAAAGATTTAACACTAAACAAATGGAGAAAAACAAATCCAGACTTTATTAAACGTTACAAATGTCAGTTGCACCCAGAGGTTTCTTCTCCCAATAGATATTCGGATAACTAAACTAATCCTCCGCTTTGCCAGCAGTGTTGACAAAAGCCAATGCTGCTGTTGGTCCTCAGAAACGCCAAAGTAATATTTTGTCCACAGAAACTGCTTGTTTTGTACTTTTCGTTTTAGATTTAACTTATATAGTTGACCACGAACTAACTTTTTTTTTTAAAACATAAACTTTGCATATTAAAAATTTCGACAAGGGGGGCAAGTGACTGCTTCGTCCTATGTGCATGCGCCCGGGCTGGTCCATTATTCACCGGGCCTTGGAGCGTGCTTTACTAATCCTCGGGTATTTTTTGTTTAAGCAAAAGTAGTAGTTACTTGTAGTTAATTTTTAAATTTAAATTATATATGCCTGTTTATCCTCAACATCGGATAACAATTAAATTTATATGTGGTTTTAAGGATACGTGGTCTAACTTGATACAAAATGAGAAATCAAATTAATATTTAAATTAATGATAAAAAAGTAAATGCAAACCACACGAATTGAACAATCTTGGCCTTGAGAGTTGGTCACCCTTGAGCAAAAAATGCTACAATCGATGCCGGAACAGAATGATGAGATAATAAGATTAGAAATAACAATATATTACCTTGGGATACGTGTTACCATGTGTAAAATGAATTGTTAGACCTCCTTTATATAGTAGATGAGTCCTATTCCAAGTACATTTCTATAAAAGGTAAAAATATCTTGATTTGCTAATTGCCGGTTCCTTGCCGATATGCGTCGAGATTTCTGTCGTAATATTCGCTCGGTCGCGGATATTTCGGTCTTCCGTTTCTTATTTCCGAGCTCGCTTCGGTCTTCCGTTTCTTATTTCCGAGCTCGCTTGAGGCTAAGGTTGATACCAGACTCAACATTCCTCGAAGGCAGATCTACTGACCTAAGGTTCTAGCTCAGCGAGACTTGAGGTCAATCTTCAATATGTGGTCGCCACGTTTTAAGCCAAATCCACAAGATTGTAGTCGAGCTCGACCGACCGAATACAATGTCTTTGTAAGGACTTTGTACTATCACTATCATTCAACTTGTTATAATAGAATAATTACTTTATTTTCTAAGTTATCATATAAATTTTTTTCTACATTTAGTTATTCCTAATTATTGCAGGTAATAGTGTAAAAATACACACGAAAGTGAGAGTCTTAGGGGTCGTTTGGTTTGAAAATAAGTTACGCTTGGATTAGTTATATTGTGATTAGTTATGACAGATTAATTATCCAAGTTATTTCTTACTGATTGTTTGGTATATTGTATTAATTTTGGGATTATTAATTTTACTGTTTTATCCTGAAATTACTATTTCACGCTCTAGCAGATACAAATTATTTCAATATTTATTTTAATGTTGGTATAACTTATCTCAAAATTAGTAACCAAACAAAAAATAAGACGATACTAAATTTTTATACCAGGATTATCTTTACGTATTCATATTATACCGGAGTACCCCTTAGTTTTTGAATGACTTAATTGTGTAAAGTTGTGTTTACATTGTCGTAAAAGTTCAACTCGTGCTACTTTTACCACCCAAAGTTTCTGAATGATTGACCATAAGTCCATAACTGATCTTTGTCCACATCTCAAGCCATTGCCACAAAATCCCAAAAACTGAAAAAAGAAAAGAAAACTATTCTGTCATTTCTACAACTAGGCGTCTCATATCAAAAGACAAAAGTTTGACAACAGTAATGTTGATCTGACATCTTCCAAGTTTCTAGATATAATTGATAATTTTGAGGACAATTGTATAATCTTCCTCTTTTTCTTTTATTTCTAAGTTTGTAGTCAGACTTTCTTGGCTTTCGAGGACAGATCGCCCAATCATCTGATATTATTTGTTGAACAAAATCTTAGTTGGCTCCTAAAGATTCCAATAAGGTATTCCCGTGTCTCGTATTAACGGTCTTGATTACTAAAAATAGTTGTCTCCAATTATTTATTATTTTAGAAATTAAGATAAAATTAATTATTTTTTTTCTTTTTTTATACCCTTAGTAATAATTGTTCTTGAAGATGTAGATAACATATAAATAGAATAAATATTCAATGAACAGAGATTATATCTTAAAACATAAATAAGGGTAGAATAGTCCAATTCTTTTCCTAATTAATATTTCTTAAGGGGCGTGTAAAAGAGAAACACGACACATAATATGAGACGGAGGGAGTAAGTGTCACGACCCAAAATCTCACTTGTTGTGATGGCGCCTATCTCAATACTAGGCAAGCCGAAAATCTCAATAAACCACCATTTCTTTTAAATTTGAAAATAAAATAATTAAATTCAGCGGAAGAAATCTCAAAATTTCAAATATATCACTCCCAAAAATCGATGTCACTGAGTACATGAGCATCTAAATGAATACAAAGTCTGACTAATAAACATCACTGTCTGAAGTATAGAATAATACAATAACTAAACTGGAAGGGAATCAAGTCTGCGATCGTCAAGCAGCTACCTTGATACACTCCAATAAAAATAACTCCGAATTCTAGCAGTCGTCGTATCTGAGAGCACCTGGATCTGCACACGAGGTGCAGAGTGTAGTATGAGTATAACTAACTCAATAAGTAACAAGACTAACCACTGTGCTGAAAGAAATGATGAGCTCTGCAGGTACAGTCCAGTAAAAATAATGGTACAGAAATATAGGCATGCTTTCAAGTTCAACAGTTAAACTCAATACAAGTGAAATAGATCAATACTGCATGATATGAGGCATATGACATCTCAGTAGAAAGACCTCATGTAAATACTGGTCACACATTATCCGGTCACTTGGTATTATTTATGGCCAATCCAGCCCAGGGGTATTCCAACCCGTGTATGTATATGTATGTATATATATATATATATACACACACACATCGACTGACAGTCAATCACCCAGTACCGTATAAGGCCAATTCAGTCATGGGATAATTTATCCCTAAATATAAATGATACTAACAAGATCCATGTCCAGATAACTTATTACAATACAAATAAGTAAGGTAAGTCCATACCCTGAGAAAATCCATCCCATTTATATATAAAAGCAGTAAGTAAGGCAAGTCCATGCCCTGGGAAGTCCATCCCGAATATCGATGATCATCTACGTTCACTGGGGATGTGTACAGACTCCGGAGGGGCTCTTTCAGCCCAAGCGTAATACAAAGCCAATATGGCCTACTGTAGGCGGGCAACCTCGATCCGTATAATAACAAAGCCTATAAGTCCTGCTGCAGGCGAGCAACCCCGATCCATATAATAGTAAAACCAATATAGCCTGCTGCAGGCGGGCAACCCCGATCCATATAATAATAAAGCCTATATGGCCTGTTGCGTTGCGCAGCTCAATCCCATAAATATCCTCATAATGGACAATTATTACTGAGTGTGAAATATATATTTTTGAACAATTAATTCAACAACAACACGACCCCATGGGTCCTAAAATATCTGCACGTAACCTAAACACGATATTTATCACAAGCCTGAGTTAATTTCCTCTAACACGTGCTACATGTACAGCTAATAACACGATTCTTTAATTTTACAACTTTACATGATTTATTCAAGACACAATTTCTGTGGTGCACGTCTACATGTTCGTAACCTTCAACAATTTATATCATACTAAATTTGGGGATTCATACCCACAGAACCAAGTTTTGAAGTGTTACTTATCTCAAACTATGTAATTCTTTATTCCGCTATGCCTTTGCCTCGTGAATTGTCCTCCAAACGCCTCGAATCTAGCCACAAATAATTTATTTCTATTAATAAAATTTATTAGAATTAATTCCATGAGAAAATACTAATTTTCCATAAAAATCCGTAATTTAACTCAAAAATCGCCCGAGGAGCCCACGTCTCGGAACCCGACAAAAGTTACAAAATCTGATAATCCATTTAATAACGAACTCAACCATACTAATTTCATTCAAATCCGACTCTGAATCACTGTTCAAATCTTGAAAATTTATTTTATGAAGTTTCTACAATCTTCCCCAAATTTTCACCTCAAAGTACTAATCACATGATGAAATCATTGATATATTCATGTATATTAACCAAATTCGAGTTAGAATCATTTACCCCGATGAATTTCTTGAAAAACTCACGAAACATTGTCTCCAACCGAGCTCCCAAAGTCCAAAAATAAAATAATAACCCAAACCTCGGATATATAGTACATCCTCTGAACTCAAATTTCGCGGTCAGCGAAATTCCAAGCGCGGCCGCGCCCTAGGTCCCGCGGTTGCGAAAGAATGGTGCGGTCCGCAAAATTCTTGGGATTGCACTGCCATGCTTTAGTATGTTGGCCATTACTTTCTCTACCAATGTCCAAATAATGACTTCTTTATATTTCTGGACACTAGACATAAAGGGCTATAACTTTCGTTTTTGAATCATCGCAAAATTCCTTATAGATCAAAAGATATAGGCTTCCAAAGTCGTACTAGCGAATTTGTAGAACTTCCTGGAGCGCGTCCGCGGACAGAATTGCGCGGTTTGCGAAATTTTGAGCGCGGCCACGAAATTCTGCTGCGGTCCGCACTCTTGTGTGCGGTCTGCGCCCCTCCTTCGCCTCAATGCTCAAAAATGTGCGGTCCGCACCCCCAAAAGTGCCCGAACAATATTAGAGTGCCGAAATATCCGGACTTGCTCAAAAATCACCCCGAAACTCATCCGGAACCTCCCAGACACAAACCATATATGAATTTCAATCATAAAACACGCTACGGACCTGCTCGCGCACTCAAAACACTGAAAATAGGTCGTCTTGACCCGATATTGACCATGGCCAAACTCCCGAATTTCTTAACTTTATTAATCTCTCAATCAATGATCCAAAAATACACCCAAAGCCCCTCGGGACCTCAACCAAATATACCAACACGTTCCATAACATAACATGGACCTACTCGAAGCCTCAAATCACATCAAATAATATCAAAACATCGAATCGCACCTTAAATCAAAATCTATGAACTATGAACTTTTATATTCTATATCTTGTGCCTAAGCATATCAAATCATTCCGGAATGACTTCAAATTTTACACACAAGTCACATTTCATATTACGGACCTATCCCAATTTCCAGAATCGAATTTCGACCCCGATATCAAAAAATCAACTCCCCGGCCAATTTTCCAAAAATTTAACTTTCGCTATTTCAAGCCTAATTCCTCTACCGACCTCCAAATAATTTTTCGGACACGCTCCTAAGTCCAAAATCACCATACAGAGTTATTTGAATTATCAGAATTCGAATCCGAGATCGTTTATACATAAGTCCACATCCGGCCAACTTTTCTAACTTAAATTTTCAATTATGAGACTTAGTGTCTCATTTCACTCCGAATTTCTTCTGGACCCGAACCAACTAACCCGATAAGTCACATGTCAACTGTAAGTCATAAATTGCGTAGTAAATGGGGTAAAGAGGCTATAATACTCAAAACGACCGGTCGGGTCGTTACATTCTCCCCTACTTAAACATACGTTCGTCCTCGAACGTGCCAAGAATTATTCCAAGACATCAAATCATTATTCCATCTTACCACGCACATACCCGGGGTTGATCCCACGCCACCCTATTCCATGTATATTGTATAGGCCTGACAACACAACGTAATTAAAAATCATTACTTCAACCTTAGCCCATAAACCTTAGGATTCAATTTCCAACATTCAGAATTTCTTTTCAAGGCTTGAATCTCACATTAACACGCTGTATGAGTCTGAACAAGCTATATTAAGCCATAACCATAATCTCACATATAATCACTTAACATATTACACAACTCGCATGCTTGCAATACCATTTTCGATCACATTAACTACTCCAAAGTAACCGGGTAATAATATTAAACCCCATATCAAACAAAATCTCATTCTAAAACTTTTGCACACTGCTGATAATGAAAGAAATACGCGAAATCTCATAACATCTTATCAGATCGACAAGTCATGGAGCTCTTCCGCCCCAACCAGAACCAAAATCACTTTCCAAGCTGACTTTCAATATTATTCTCCCAATATACCGTAATCAAACCTGATAGTAAACATTCTAGGTCCAATGACCTTATAGTATTAAACACAACTATCCCATTGATATACCACACCAATACAACTCAATCCACAACTATGGAACCTTGTAGCCAAAATGGAAGATGTCTCAAAGTAGAGAACCGTATTGTAAGTTCAAAAAGCACCACCACAACTGTAATGCTATAAGCTCATTATATATATAGTAGAACCAAGACACACAAATTTAATAATGGTAACCAGCTCTTCTAGAGCTCACATTACCATCACTCGCACGGACAACTCACATGTTATAGTATCAATATCTGGACCCACACGGACAACTCACGTGCCAGTAACATAATCCGTATGGCATGGTCACAGGCCTTTAATTCAAGCATATCATACAGGAGCAATCAAATAAGTACACATGAACCATCGTAACTGATCATAACTCCACCACTCGCATGGCTATCACATCCTTCATGCACGATCATCCCACTAGGCATATTCCCATAATTCCTCTATGTCACATATCAATAACTCGTATATCAATAGTCTATTAACTAGGAGAGTACCGTAATACGAATGCACCTCCGTAAATCAAAACACAATGCCCCTTTCAACCGTACACCCTGATCAGGGATTACCGAGCAACTATAACGTTCATCTAAATATATAACACTGACCATTCCATCCAGAATTTGTGATCTTCCTTTCAAGAATGAACTGCCACCTCGTACATATAAATCTAAATCCCGCACAACACAACACATCTATCATGCCATCATGTGACAAGCACAAGAATCTCATTATTATCTTTGAGTCACCAATAATTTACATACCCTATTAGTTAGAAACCTTTATCTTGCTTCTTTCTAGGAGGAAGCCACAATACACAACACGTTCCCCACACTGGTAGAAAATATCCAGCTCAAACTATGGTAGAAACCATCAACAACATTTTGAAATCCATTTGCACATAACTAAACTATCAGAACTGAATTCCTCTAATTCGACCAAATCACGTAGGTTACCAAAACCCAAGAATATTGCCACCAAACAACTGTAGAGTCCCACCATATAATAAGTACCCCTTTAAATACCACAACCAAAACACTCACTCTGAAAATACCTTATTTTAGTCTATGGCCGTTTTATTCACCTTCCTGATATCGAAGTATAAAATCCATAATGATATACATAAATGCCACAAATCTCGACACCATCTAACTTAAATCTCAGATTTTAGCCATAAACAAATCCGCCAAAAATTCTCAATTGTTACATATCAATCTCGAATCCATTAGAACTTTCTCGAGAGTCACTCTCTTTGCTCAAATACGTATTACACCGCCAAAATGGGCCAAAAGACACGTGCCCCATCAGTACAACAATACTCAAAAGAAGTATCTCTACTTTAATATCACCTATCAAATTCATACTTCGTGCGCACTACATCATTCACAAATAACAACTCACTCATCCCACGATTTTCATATACTCATAAAGCGCAATATAACTCGTATCCAGAAATTTCCTCACTCGAGTCATTCTCGAACTCCACCTTTGCATGTCATCTCTGATTCCCAAGTATACTTCAGACCAAACAAAAAAAAATTGACACATAACCATGGATTGAATTGTCAATAGCAGGATCCCCCACTTGGCTCAAAGCAATAGAATTAAAATATTTGATAACTCACAATACCCATGTTTTATTACTGCCTTAATACCGCATTCAGTTCAACTAAAATTCTTCTCAAGCTCAAGACATACCAACTATAAAATACCTCAATCATCCGCTAATATCGCATTCATTCTCTTAACACTCAAGTCAACTTTCTCAACCAGATTCACATTCGAGTCTCAACACATACGCCCCGCTGGCAGAAAAGAAACTCTCTATTCACATCATAAGGAACACACCTACATAGATTACTCCGCAGGAGATAACCCACCTGCTTAGTCTCAAATTGGCATCTTGTTATACCCTTTTGCAGCCACAATTACTATGAAATCACTTAATCTTTCTGAGTCCAAACTCATTAACCAGATACGAGAATTTAATTTTCCCTAAAATTTAACAACGTGAAAGATCTTTCAATGCATTCACACTCGAGATTGTACGTCATATCAAAACAAAAATAAATCACCCAATGGCCTTCCTTTACATTTTAAGGAAAACTTCTCGTCACATTCAAATCGTCTTAACACATCCCGCAGTTACATCATACTCATCACAAAGCCATTCTATCGCTCATCGAGCCACAAATTCCACTCGTAGGGATATTATCAGACATATGAGTCCAAATGTACAGATTACAACTGAACCTACCGAGCCTAAGCTGCGGTATAAACCTGGCCTCAAGTCCTCCAAACTGGCCAATCACCAAAACACATAATACATATCTTGAACCTCATTCATAAAATCACAAGCCGGCGATGCACAACTGATACCGAGCGCTCATATGCGCATATGAAATGCGTGGAAGGAATTCAAAGAGTTATGTTTTTAGATGAATCAATTCCGCACGATAGAAAACAAGAAAGTGAAATTTTCCTAAGGGTTCGGCAACCTCTCGAAGATAAGTACAGAAGTCTCCGTACCTATCTGCAAGACTCTACTAAATCTGCTCAAGACTCATGAGACCTATGTTACCTAGGCTTTGATACCAACTTGTCACGACCCAAAATCTTACCTGTCGTGATGGCGCATATCTCAATACTAGGCAAGCCGAAAATCTCAATAAACCACCATTTCTTTTAAATTTGAAAATAAAATAATTAAATTCAGCAGAAGAAATCCCAAAATTTCAAATATATCACTCCCAAATCCCAGTGTCACTGAGTACATGAGCATCTAAATGAATACAAAGTGTGACTGATAAACATCACTGTCTGAAGCATAGAATAGTACAATAACTAAACAGGAAAGGAATCAAGTCTGTGGTAGTCAAGTAGTTACTTTGATACTCTCCAATAGAAATAACTTCGAATTCTAGTAGTCGTCGTATCCGGGAGTACCTGGATCTGCATATGAGGTGCAGAGAGTGTAGTATGAGTACAACTAACTCAATAAGCAACAAGACTAACCTCTAGGCTGAAAGAAATGATGAGCTCCGCAGGTACAGTCCAGTAAAAATAATGGTACATAAATGTAGGCATGCTTTCAAGTTCAACAGTTAAACTCAATACAAGTGAGATAGATCAATGCTGCATGATATGAGGCATATGACATCTCAGTAGAAAGACCACATGTAAGTACTGGTCATAAATTATCCGCTCACTTAGTACTGTTTATGGCCAATCCAGCCCAAGGGTGTTCCAACCTGTATATATATA
>AWOL01S0020458.1:183749-203626 GCA_000715115.1 Nicotiana otophora
TACAATACAAATAAGTAAGGCAAGTCCATGCCCTTGGAAAATCCATCCCATATATATATATATATATAAGCAGTAAGTAAGGCAAGTCCATGCCCTGGGAAGTCCATCCCGAATATAGATGATCATCTACGCTCACTAGGGGTGTGTACAGACTCCGGAAGGGCTCCTTCAGAGCAAGCGTAATACAAAGCCAATATGGCCTACTGCAGGCGGGCAGTCCCGATCCGTATAATAACAAAGCCTATAAGGCCTGCTGCAGGCGGGCAACCCCTATCCATATAATAGTAAAATAATATGGCCTGCTGCAGGCGGGCAACCCCGATCCATATAATAGTAAAGCCAATATGTCCTGCTGCAGGGAGGCAACCCCGATCCATATAATAATAAAGCCTATATGGCCTGCTGCGTTACGCAGCTCAATCCCATAAATATCCTTACAATGGACAATTATTACTGAGTGTGAAATGTATCTTTTTGAACAATTAATTCAACGACAAAACGACCCCATGGGTCTTAAAATATCTACATGTAGCCTAAACACGATATTTATCACAAGCCTCAGCTAAATTCCTCTAACACGTGCTACATGTACAGCTAATAACATGATTCTTTAATTTTACAACTTTACATGATTTATTCAAGACACAATTTCTGTGGTGCACGTCTACATGTTCGTCACCTTCAACAATTTATATCATACTAAATTTGGGGATTCATACCCTCAGAACCGAGTTTTGAAGTGTTACTTACCTCAAACCATGTAATTCTTCGCTATGCCTTTGCCTCATGAATTGGCCTCCAAACACCTCGAATCTAGCCACAAATAATTCGTTTCTGTTAGTAAATTTATTAGAATTAATTCCATGAGAAAATACTAATTTTCCATAAAATCCGTAATTTAGCTCAAAAATTGCCCGTGGGACCCATATCTCGGAACCCGACAAAAGTTACAAAATCCGATAACCCATTTAATTACGAGTTCAACCATACTAATTTCACTCAAATCCGATTCCGAATCGGTGTTCAAATCTCAAAAATTCATTTTATGAAGTTTCTACAATATTCCCCAAATTTTCACTTCAAAGTACTAATCAGATGATGAAATCATTGATATATTCATGTATATTAACCAAATCCGAGTTAGAATCACTTACTCCGGTGAATGTCTTGAAAAACCCTTGAAAAGTGATCTCCAACCGAGCTCCCAAAGTCAAAAAATAAAATAATATCACAAACCTCGGATATATAGTACATCCTCTGAACTCAAATTTCGCGGTCAGCAAAATTCCAAGAGTGGCCGAGTCCCAGGTCCTGCGGTCGCGAAAAAATGGTGCGATCCGCAAAATTCTTGGGGCTGCACTGCCAGGCTTTAGTATTGTGGCTATAACTTTCTCTACTGATGTCTAAATGATGACTTCTTTACCTTTATAGAAACTAGACAGGAAGGGCTACAACTTTTGTTTGTGAATCATCTCAAACTTCCTTGTAGATCAAAAGATATAGGCATTCGAAGTTGGACCAGCGGATCTGCAGAACTTCCTGGAGCGCGGCCGCGGACAGAATTGCGCGGTCCGCAAAATTTTGAGCGCGGACGTGAAATTCTGATGTGGTCCGCACTATTATGTGCGGTCCGTGCCCCTCCTTCGCCTCAGCACCCAAAAATGTGCGGCCCGCACCCTCAAAAATGGCAGAATAATATTAGAGTGCCGAAATGTCCGGACTCGCTCAAAACTCACCCCGAAACTCATCTAAAACCTCATGGACACAAACCATATATGAATTTCAATCATAAAGCACGCTACGGACCTGCTCGCACACTCAAAATACTTAAAAGAGATGGTCTTGACCCGATATTGACCATGGCTAAACTCCCAAATTTTTTATCTTTATTAATCTCTCAACCAATGATCCAAAAATACACCCAAGCTCCTCAGGACCTCAACCAAATATACCAACACGTTCCATAACATAATACGGACCTACTCGAGGCCTCAAATCACATCAAATAACATCAAAACGTCGAATCGCACCTTAAATCAAAATCTATGAACTTTGAACTTTCATATTCTATATCTTGTACCGAAACATATCTAATCAATCTGGAATGACTTCAAATTTTGCACACAAGTCACATTTCATATTACGAACCTATCCCAATTTTCAGAATTGGATTCCGACCCTGATATCAAAAAGTTAACTCCCCGGTCAAACTTTCCAAAAATTTAACTTTCGCCATTTCAAGCCTAATTCCTCTACCGACCTTCAAATAATTTTCTGGATATGCTCCTAAGTCCAAAATCACCATACGGAGCTATTGAAATTATCAGAATTCGAATCCGAGGTCATTTACATATAAGTCCATATCCGGTCAACTTTTCTAACTTAAATTTTCAATTATGAGACTAAGTATCTTATTTCACTCCGAATTTCTTCCGAACCCGAACCAACTAACCCGTTTAACACACAAAGTCAGTCTTTTTTGGATAGATTTTTGGTAAACCAAAATCTGTTCAAAAAGTGACTTTATTTGCCTATTTAAGAGGCTGCTCTCCCCACACTTAACAGAGGATCTATCTTACATTGAGAGATTATCTTGGACACTCTAAAAAAAAGACACAATTCAAGAACTGAACATCCAAAGGTTATCTGAAATTTGAGAGCTGTGGAGTGGGTATTCCGAAAGCAAAACCTGTCCAAAAGAAAGGTTCTTAAGTCAGTTTCTTTAGTTCTTTCCTTGTTAAAAGTTGCTGAATTTTTTGGTTTAGTTCGTCGGTATTTCTGGGTCATTTTCCCGGGTTGCAAGGTGCTGTTTAAGGCTGTTTTCTATTGTCATTGCTGCTGGACTTCATTTCATATCACCGTATTTTGATTCCTCTGTAACGTAGGTAAGCCTCAAACCTGTGTAATGCTATATTTATTTTCAATATTAATGAACATGACATGTACTTTTAGCATGTTCTAGTGTTGTTTAGTTAAAGAAAATAGACTAATGCTGATTGGTTGTTCTCGTGGATATGTCTTATGTCTCAAACAGATTTATGTGCTAAAATGTTGGATATTTGGTTCATTTTTATTTTCGTAAGTTAAGTTTTGACGTTGGAAAAAAGAATAGTTTAAAGATTCTACTTTACTGTTAGCAAGTTAAACTGATTTTTTTTCTTTGTAAATATTAGATTTGTAGTCGGGTTCTTTTATCTATAATGATCTGGTGCTTATTTGTAGTCGGGTTCTTCCATGACTCAAGTTGTTACATGGTTTTCTGTACTTTATGTGTTTTTCTTTAATGATTAAATAAGTATCCATAGTCATATTAAATGGCTAAAGTTTTTAGTGTCAAGGCAGGTTGTCTTTTAAAAATGATACATTAATTGGTGTCATCATTTTATTTTAAAAAATAAAATAAAAATATCTAAGGTCATGTGTGTTTAGTTCATTAAGAACGTAATCCGTTAAGTTTGTGTTCAAGTTAAAAAAAACATTTATGGTGCATATGTCATTAGTTCGTTGGTTTGTTTGCTATAAATAAATAAATAAATTAAATACTTTTCTTTTGCCATGAATACTAGCATCAATTTAAGCTGCTGGAATTTTCTTCATCGATTGTGAAAAAGTTGAATTAGTTGGGCCGTTTGGTTGGCCCAAGTGTTGTTCCAAGACCATGAGTAATTAACTCAAATACCAAGAGATTCACAAATGGGCCAGCAACCCATGAGTCAAGAGAGTGACCTAATTCAATTACAATAGCCAAAACTCTAAAGTAGCCCGTT
This sequence comes from Nicotiana otophora, assembly GCA_000715115.1. Classification (NCBI taxonomy): domain Eukaryota; kingdom Viridiplantae; phylum Streptophyta; class Magnoliopsida; order Solanales; family Solanaceae; genus Nicotiana; species Nicotiana otophora. The sequence continues at coordinate 187,517 of AWOL01S0020458.1, forward strand.
CTTGAAATTAATAAAAGCTGGCCCAAATTTTTTAAATACATTGGTTGTTTGCATAATTAATTTTCAATAAAAATATAGATTCCTTTTTTTTATTTAAAATAACCTAATCACTTTTAATAATTAATTTAAACGCTAGGCAACTTACAGACGCGCTTTAACTTTTTTTTTTCATTCATGGACTCGCTTGCGTAGCGTGATTTTTAACATTCAATAAATTAATCGAATAATCTCATACCTTATCCAATAGGTTTATTTAATTTATAATTTAATTATTTCTCATAATCGCGGATTCGCTTGCGTAGCACGATAGTAACTTTAATAAATTTCAAAAAAAAAAATATTTTTTCTTAAATGTAGTAATTTTCCCAAAAGTCATAGCGTGCTAATAATCCTTGTCATGACTGCGGATTCGCTTGCGTAGCACGGTTACGACAAAGTTAGTAAATTTCGTCTCGATCACGCATTCGCTTGCGTAGTGTGGTTATGATATCTTATTATTTAATTCATTCTTTATCAATTCTAATAAAGCAAGTATTAAAAGCGGATAGGTAAAATATGAAAATCCAATAAAACACAATTTAATATTAATTTAAGCCAAGTTTTAAGTCAATAAAGCGACCGTGCTAGAACCACGGGACGCGAAAAATACTTTACACCTTCTCTTCGGTCAACAGAATTTCTTATCCGGATTTTATTTTCGCAGACCAATAATAAAAGAATCAAACCTTCCTTTAACTAGGGATTCAAATAAAAGGTGACTTGGAACACCAAAAAATCAATTCCAAGTGGCAACTCCGAATAATAAAATAATCCCTATTTCAAAATTATCACTTTAATTGGATAAATTCTTTAACCCACAATAATCCATAAAACACATATCTTTTGGGGGTCGAAAAGGGGCGTGACACCTTTTTTTCTTATCACTTAGAACTTACCAATGCAATATGTAGGATAAAATTCACAAATTAGCCATTGAAATTAAAAAATAGCCAATCATGAAGTTTCAATATCCTAAAATTTCACTAGTGAGATTTTGAAACTACATAACAATAGCTATTTTTTTAATTATAGGAGCTGAAAAGTAGGGGGGATTTGATGTCGTACCCTATATTTATGCCACCTTTTAACATGTACCCTATTTTTAAAAATTATTGATTTGGTAGCCAGTTGATAAAAAATCTATAATAATATGATAATTACACCCCTGATAGTATTAGCATTAGCATGCTACTTTGGAGATGACCTCATTCGCATTAGCATACTGTAAAACAAACCCTGATAAACGTAGCAGCATGCTAACGTTTGGAGATGACGTTTTACAGTACCAAGTGTTATTCATTAGCATGCGAGATGGTGTAAAACTTCAGCCAATTACAGTAGCAGCTGAAGTTGTTTTACATTGAAACTAAAACTTCATGCTAATGCATGTTGAAGTTATTTATCCTACAATCAACAGTTTTGTCATGAGTTTTATCCAAAACTTCAGTCTAAACATACTGAAGTTATTTAGTTCATTTGCTAAAATTTTAGACTAAACATGCTAAAGTTATATAGTTCATTTGTTAAAACTTCAGTTTAAACATGCTGAAGTTATTTAGTTCATTTGTTAAAACTTCAGTTTAAACATGCTGAAGTTATTTAGTTCATTTGCGAAAACTTCAGACTAAACTTGTTTAAGTTTTTGTCTTGCAATATGTAATTTTCTAATGAGTTTTTGCTAATGCATGCTGAAGTTATTTAGTTCATTTGCTAAAACTTCAGACTAAACATGCTTAAGTTATTTAGTTCATTTGTTAAAATTTCTGACTAAACATGCTTAAGTTATTTAGTTCATTTGCTAAAACTCCAGACTAAACATGCTTAAGTTATTTAGTTCATTTGCTAAAATTTCAGACTAAACATGCTGAAGTTATTTAGTTCATTTGCGAAAACTTCAGACTAAACATGCTTAAGTTTTTACCTTGCAATATGTAATTTTCTAATGAGTTTTTGCTAATGCATGCTAAAGTTATTTAGTTCATTTGCTAAAACTTAAGACTAAACATGCTGAAGTTATTTAGTTCATTTGCTAAAATTTCAGACCAAACATGCTTAAGTTATTTAGTTTATTTGCTAAAACTTCAGACTTATCATGCTTAAGTTATTTAATTTATTTAATAAAACTTCAGACTAAACATGCTTAAGTTATTTAGTTCATTTGCTAAAATTTCATGCCAAAACATGCTGAAGTATTGTCCTGCAGTCTACAGTTTTGTCAATAGTCCCGAAGGGCAAAATCATCTTTTTAAAACGTTTTGAACAAAAAAATGGGTACGAATACAAACGAAAAAACAAAACGGGTATAAGTTAAAAGGGGGCGGCCAAATAGGACGCCCCATGCAATTTTTACGAAAAGTAGCTATCCGACGTTATTACTACACGATGATACGGCTTAAACTGACAATGAAATCATGGACTTGGACTTATGGGTTTGATGAGTATAGAGCAGCCATTGGGTGAGAAAACTTAAGCCCGTTAATAAATATAAATAGAAAAAATGACACTGTATAGCTGCTCTTAAAATAATAGTCGAAAAAATATTTTTTTGTGTGTATATATATATTCTGTGTGTTATATACAAAAATATTATAAATTTTATACACTTTTCTGCTATCGAATGTAAATAGTTTTTGGCGAGGGCTAAAAGTGAAAAAAGTCCTAATAAATATGAATTGTTGTTTGGACATTACACCACGTAGGCTCACCCATGATCCAACCCAATTTCTTTAGTTCTAGGTTGTGGCTTGACACAAGTTGTAAAGGCTTTTCTTGTATAAACTTTGAAATAATTATTTTTCAAAAGAATTAAGCTAAATCGTCAACCATCCGACCGCTTAAGCTAAACCGCCAACATATATATAATATATGTATAATTGTATATATTCAATGTATAATTTATGTATACCAATTAAGACGAGTAAACAATGAACCCGGCCGGCTTTGAGTAAAAGTTCCTAATTTTCAATTTGTTTTCCATTGTTTGCCAACATTCAACATTTCGCATTAAAGATGAACGAGACCAAATTATAGAGAACGAAAGCCTAAAAGAAGCCTATTCATCATGGATGATCGATAGAAATGGCCATATAAGGGATTGATCTTTAAATATTGTCCTTGTTTTTTTATGTAATTAGAAAATAACGTCTAGACTCACATACACTTATTTCTTGTCAGGAATGTTTTTTACCGGATTGGTAGATATTATGTTACATTTACTCTACCTATATTTATTAATTGTTCACAAGCTCTACCTGGTTATCATGACTTTGCGATTATTCAAATAATTTACCCAACTCTACCATATTGGCATGACTTTGTTTTATCTTCATTCGACCTATTTACTAAATTGCTCACAAAACTCTATCCGGTTGGCATAATTTGTACTTGTTCAATTGTTCACCACACTCTGCCAGATTGGCATGACTTTGTGTTATATGTAGTTGCCCTATTTCATAAAATATTCGTCAAAGTCTACCAATTGACATAATTTATCTGTGTTGTTCAACAAAGTGTAATTTCGAATTTGCAATTCTAATTTCAATCAAACCACACAAAATCTGTTCCAAATAATCTAAAATTTGAAATAAAGTCTCCAAATATCAACACAAATGATCCCCAATCATCAAATTAGTCAAATAACACCAAATCAAGAAGACTCATTTCGTCTTCTTCAACACTTTCTAAGGACAAACAATGGAGTTTTGAGATTTTTAAAGCACAATTTATTAATATTCAAATAATTTTAATAATATTCAATCATTAACTTTTATTTTTTCCCCAAATAAGAATTTTGAGCTTCCAATATAAAAGAACTATGAGTTCTTTGGTGAAGAAAAAACCTATTTTCATCACAAACGGGAACAATGTTTAAAGATTTGTACTCCCTTAATATTTTTAGCCTTGATCCGAGGCCTCTCCACAATAGTGCCATCATTTCCAACAAGTTACAAGATATACTTATCCTTCCTAGTAAAAGTACTACAATCATAAGAAAGAGTTGCAGCAATGACCCTTTATATAATTAGCCACTTCGTGACTTGATTTCTCAAACTTGCAAGTAAGCTCATAGAGAAACTTGTTCAACAATGTAATTTCATAAGCTGGACAAGTTAGGATCCATAAAGAAGTAAAATTGGAAAAAAACATTACAATTGGCTAGACTAAAGGATGACCAAATAAATTAAATAAGATACTTTTAATTTCTCTTGTTGACAATGCACATGCCTCTAAGGGAACTCTTTTTCCATTAAGGGTGCGTTTGGTACGAAGGAAAATGTTTTTCACAAAAAATATTTTTATGAAAAATGAGTGGTTTTATCACTTATTTTCCCTTGTTTTATCATGAAAAATATTTTTCATATACACCTTGATGAGTTTTTATTCTTTTCTTTCTTTCTTTAGTCATCGTTACAGGTGCAAGATCTACCTCACATATAATAATTTGGTGTTAAATCAATTCCTAACCATTTTCTTCTCATCAATTGCCACATTATAATAGGGGGAAGTGTCAGAGGCGGCTCAAGCACATGCGGGGCCTAAGGCCAAAATTTAATGTGAGGCCTAAATTTTTAAAAGGAAGTTATAAGATATATTTTTATTTGAAATCTATTCTTCTAGCTTTTTGAGATATAAAGTTGTTAATAATCTTTTCTATAATCGATCTTTTCTAATAATTCTTTTTCAATTGATATTATAGCCAACTCACTTAGTCTTTCTTGAGATATTGTTGATTTTAGATAAGATATTATAGAGCGATAGAAGTATAACACTACTGGAAGCTTAATTAAAAGTATTGTTGAACACTTAAACTAATAACATCTTGGAAAAAGAATGTGAGTAAGAATATTAAAGAGAAAGACAAAAAATATATAGGGATTTTTGAAATATGAAGAGATTGAGAAAAAGAAAGATTGACTTGAACAAGTTAAGAAAGGGAGAGTAACATTTTTACATATTATCTAATGAAGGAGTAAAGAGTAAAAAAATGGAACATTGGAAAAACTATTCATCTACCCATTTTTAATCAAGTCAAATTATTACTTTTTATATATATATATAAATAACTTTCTTTCCTTTTATATTAAAAACTTTACTTTTGTATTAAAAGTACTAAATATTATTATTTAAATACCTATAAACCCATTATTTTTAAAAAATGCACCCCCCTCCGAAATTTGGGACACTAAGGCAAAATCTTATAACGTTAGAGCCGGCCTTGGGAAGCGTACATATAGTACTTAATAAAAACATTTGCAAGTTTGTGGCCGGAAAGATCATCCACATGAGAATGGCAAATGTGAGCATTATAAGAGTGAATTGGTTCATCAAATTATACACAGGTAATTCAAATGTAATTCAAGTTATACACACACAATAGTGTATTTTTACATGATCCATAATTTTAATCAGTCATAGCAGGTTATCGTTTTTCTAAAAAATTCGTTCAAACTTATTATAGTCCGTCTGCAATTGATTTTTAAATAATATGTCGATTTCGTTACAAATTAAATAAAAAGGTATTTCTATTTGTACCTCGATCGTAAGAAATGCTAGCCTCTGATTTTGTGGACTAAACCATTTTCTTTCTTTTTGCGTGGAAATTAAAGAAATTATTTTCGGAGAATTAAATTGTATACATGGAAGTCTCAAGTCCTTAAACCTAATAATCAACTCTAATTAATTAAGGGAAAGAAAGCATTTATGTGAAGAAAGAAGAAGGAAAGAAAAGGTTTCGCTCCCTTCATGTGCAGTTATGGTGTAATTTTGGAAGATATTTAGGTTTATGTAAATTTTCTTTTTTAAAAAAAAAAAAAAAAAAAACCTTATCAGTGCAAATTTAACAAATTTAATGAGTGACTAATTAATGAAGTCCGTAGTGTTTAGGGAATATGTATAAATAATCCGAAAACGAAAAGAAAAGGGAAATCCTAATCCAACACAAACAAGGGAATGTAAAAATAAACCCTAATTAGGAAGCCTTGTCTCCTATATATACAACAAACATGCGTGAAGAGTAAAAATATATAGTAGTAAAGTTTCTTTCAAAATTCCTCGCTTAGTTAATCATTAATGGCTAAACTATTTCCATCTTCTCTTCTTACAGTAGTTGTTGTAATCATGATAATTTTCCCTTTCACTACCCTCTCAACCAGCAGAAAACTATCAGCTCCTTCTCAAAAACCCAATAATATTATTACCACATCATTAAATGAAGACCCAACACAGCTGCTTGACATCGCTCCTAGTTATGAGAGTGCTGCTCCTAGTTATGTCATCAGCACTACTTCTGATGATGATTGTGAGAGCTCGGGTTGTTATGTTTCTGTAAATCCTGATGATGACCACCAACAATTTATTATTCGTATTGTTGTTTACGCTACTTTGATTTTTATAATTGCGCTCAACCTTGTGTTGGTAATATGGATTATTTGGTATCGTCATAAACATGTCCCGACTACAACAACAGCGTGATCCCACAAGTGAGGTGGACATATATACCTTGGCCTAATTTGTACTTGAGCAATATTATACCTATACGTTCAAAATATTGCTCAAAATTACGTACATAGCTTTATTTGTATTATTGGTAGCTTCTAGGTAATGTCTAGGATATAAGTATGTTCTTTTATTTGTATTGTTGAATTGTTGGTAGCTTCTAGATGGGTTTCATGGCAAAAATATAATGCTTATTGTTTACGACGTTCTTTCATTTTGTGCATTTCATTTAAGTTATACACATGCACCCTCAATCGCAGTTTATTATATTTGGAACCTTTTACCATCATTGCTTTGGATTTCTTATAAAGATTGGAACGTTCGAAAAACTATTCATCTATACATTTTTAATCAAGTCAAATTATTACTTTATATATATATATATATATAAAGAGCTTTCTTTTCTTTTATATTAAAAGCTCTACTTTTTTATTAAAAGTATTAAATATTATTTTTAAATACCTATAAACCCATTATTTTTAAAAAATGGGGCCCCCGAAATTTGGGAGCCTAAGGCATAAGCCTAACCTCTTATAATGTTCACTACAAGAAAAAAAGTCTTTAGCGAAGGGAAATCTGGTCGCTATAGGTCCAAATACGGTCGTTATCGACAAATAACGATCGGTAAAAATCCGGTCGTGATCGGTTGTTAAAGGTTTTGACGTTAAAAATTCACGACCGGATTGAAATCCGGTCGTTAAAACATTTTTAACGGCAACAACAAATCTGGTTGTTATAGCACCTTTCAACGACAGGATTTTCCTTCTTTAATTGTCATTTCACCATCGTTAAGAGCCTCTAATAATGACAACTAATTCTTCTTTTAACGACCAAAATTACTCTCGGTGGTGACTTTGGTCGTTAAAAGAAGAATTAGTTGTCATTATTGGAGGTTCTTAACGATGGTGAAATGAAAATTAATGAAGGAAAATCCTGTCGTTGAAAGGTATTTGAAGATTGAATCAATGTTTTGGTGATTGGAAAAGAGTCATTAAATTGAGTATTAAATGTTTATATTTTTGGTGATGTGATCCATTAGTTCCATCTAATTATAACAACAACAACAACAATCCAGTATAATCCCACTAGTGGGGTCTGGGGAGGGTAGTGTGTACGCAGACCTTACCCCTACCCTGGGGTAGAGAAGCTGTTTCCAAATGACCTTCGGCATCCTTTCCTCCAAAAACTCCCCACCTTGCTCTTGGGGTGACTCGAACTCACAACCTCTTGGTTGGAAGTGGAGGGTGCTTACCATCAGAGCAACCCACTTTGTCGCATCTAATTATATTTATTAAAATTATCATAAGCGAATAGAATTTTGGCCATTAAATGTAATGTTGTTGAGAGCAATTCATAATTAACGAGAGTAATTTTGGTCGTTAAAAGAGGAATTAGTTGTCATTATTAGAGGCTCTTAACAATGGTGAAATGACAATTAACGAAAGAAAATCCTGTCATTGAAAGGTGCTATAACGATCAGATTTGTTGTTGCCGTTAAAAAAGTTTTAACGATCGGATTCCAATCAAGTCGTGAGTATTAAATGTTTATATTTTTGGTGATGTGATCCATTAGTTCCATCTAATTATATTTATTAAAATTACCATAAGCGAATAGAATTTTGGCCATTAAATGTAATGTTGTTGAGAGCAATTCACAATTAGCGAGGGTAATTTTGGTCGTTAAAAGAAGAATTAGTTGTCATTATTAGAGGCTCTTAACAATGGTGAAATGACAATTAACGAAAGAGAATCCTGTCATTGAAAGGTGCTATAACGATCAGATTTGTTGTTGCCGTTAAAAAAGTTTTAACGATCGGATTCCAATCAAGTCGTGAGTATTAAATGTTTATATTTTTGGTGATGTGATCCATTAGTTCCATCTAATTATATTTATTAAAATTACCATAAGCGAATAGAATTTTGGCCATTAAATGTAATGTTGTTGAGAGCAATTCACAATTAGCGAGGGTAATTTTGGTCGTTAAAAGAAGAATTAGTTGTCATTATTAGAGGCTCTTAGCGATGGTAAAATGACAATTAACGAAGGAAAATCCTGTCGTTGAAAGGTATTTGAAGATTGAATCAACGTTTTGGTGATTGGAAAAGAGTCATTAAATTGAGTATTAAATGTTTATATTTTAGGTGATGTGATCCATTAGTTCCATCTAATTATATTTATTAAAATTACCATAAGCGAATAGAATTTTGGCCATTAAATGTAATGTTGAGAGCAATTCACAATTAGCGAGAGTAATTTTGGTAGTTAAAAGAGGAATTAGTTATCATTATTAGAAGCTCTTAACGATGGTGAAATGACAATTAACGAAGGAAAATCATGTCGTTGAAAGGTGCTATAACGACCAGATTTGTTATTGCCGTTAAAAACGTTTTAACGACCGGATTCCAATCCGGTCGTGAACTTTTAATGTCAAGACCTTTAACGACCGTATTTGGACCTATAGCGACCAGATCTTCCTTCGCTAAAGACTCTTTTTCTTGTAGTATATTTCAACCAAATTTACTACAACATCAATTTTTTAGATTTACTATCTTCTTAATATGAGAAGACGGCATGAAGTAAAACCAGGTCTAAGTCCAATGATCGTTAATGGGTAAACTAGTGAGATAAGATAATGACACAAACTTATTTAGTCCTAATTAGTTAGTTATTCCTAGTACCGCCACCATGACATATTAACTATATACCAAGTATCTTAACTCTTAAGGTGTATTATCCTAAACTGTTACACTATCGATTATAAATGGGTGATAATGGAATTAAATTACTGGTTTTCAAGTCTTAAAAGATGTCATATTTTTATGTGAAAAAGGGTACTTTTATTATTAAATAGGAAAGACCCTCCATAGTAGACATAAATCGATGGTTTGGGCGGTTATATTATTATATATAAACGTGATCCTAAGTGATTATGCAAAAGTAATTAAACACAAGTAATAAATCAAGAATAAATTAAAAGGTAAACAAGAGTAACAAAGAATTAAGCCAAATAATACAATGATAAAACCACCTCATCCCAGCGACTAAGATGTCATTGATATTTCAATTCTGGTTCAGTGCAAATGAACCAACAAAAGAAAATATTCAGTGGCAGGGGTCAAAATTTTCACTTAAGTGAGTCAAAGTATAAAAAATATTCTGAAAAGTTAAGGGGATTCAATATAATAAATATACATAAAATATTTCTTTTTATCTAGCAATACAATGTAATTTTCCGACGAAGGGGTGTGGATCGACGCCCCTTGATGGAAGGTGGCTCCGCCACCGGAAACATTTAAAGAGGCAGCCCATGTCCATGCAACAAAGAAAGGAATAAAAGGGATTAGGAAATGCAAATCATTCTTGGTTAGAAGGAACGTAAATAATGACACGTTAATTTCGAAATATGGAATATCCCAAAATTAAACAATGATAAACTCAATAACTAAACATAGAAACTTCATTTGAGTTGATCTTGATCAACATTTTGAGTAAATGGACCCGAATTCATATTTTGATGGTCCCGGTGAATACGTATCGTGATTTGGGACTTGGGTATATGCCCGAAATCGAATTCGAAAGTCCCTAACCCGAGATACCGGACTTTATCGAAATTTGGAAGTTAAAGGCTTAATGAATTTGAAATGTTTGACCAATGTTTAACTTTTTGGATAACAGGCCTGTATTTTGGTTTCGAAACCCGGTATAGATCCAATACCATATTTATGACTTGTATGTGAAATTTGGTGAAAACGGAGTTGGTTTGATGTGATTCGGACGTCCGGTTCTGAAAATAGAAGTTTCAAAGTTTTCTTGAAAATTTCAATTGATTTGGTGCTCAATTCGTAGTTCTAGCTGTTATTTTGGCGATTTGATCGTGCGAGCAAGTCCGTATGATATTTTTAGAATTCTGTGCACTTTTGGTTTAGATCCCCGAGGGTTCGGGTGAGTTTCAGATAGGCTACGGAGTGAAAATTGGACTTAAAACATTGCTGGTGTGCTTCAGATTTTGTTGCAGGCCTCGCATTTGCGAGGTCAAGCATCACATTTGCGACCATTGCTGGGTTCGTATTTGGGATCTACTCATCACATTTGCGAAGAGTAGTTGGGGAGGCTAGAGTTCGCATCTGCGAACAAAACTTCGCATTTGCAAAGTGGGGCTGGGTAGGCAGTGATCGCAAATACAATCAATTGGTCGCATTTGCGGATGAGTCAGAGTTCGCATTTGCGAAGAAAGCAGAGGTGTGATGATCTTCGCATTTGCGGGGCTCGCATTTGCAAATCCCGGGTCGCAAATGCGACACCTGCAACTGATCAAAAATGACTTAGACGAGATTTTTAATTCATTCTTCAAATTTTCTAACTCAAGAACCCTAAAGGCGATTTTTCAAAGAACTTTTCTTTCCCAAATCATTGGTAAGTGATTCTAAATTAGTTTCTTCCAATCTTTCACTACTTTTCCTAATATTTCAACCTAAAATCTAGAGTTTTCATGGTGAAATTTAGGGGTTTTTTTGGTAGAATTAGGGATTTTTGAAAAATAGGGATTTAGACCTCAAATTGAGGTCGAATTCCAAAACAAATTACATATCCGGGCTCAGGGGTGAATGGGTAATCGGGTTTTGGTCCGAGTTTTGGGTTTGGACCAAGCGGGCCCGATGTTGACTTTTGTTGACTTTTTCAATAATGACCTAAATTGAATTCTTTACAATCGTGGGTAGTTCCTAAGGCTTAAATTGAATCGTTTGGTTGGTAATTTGCTAGATTCTATTAGTTCAGAGGCTTGTGTAAAAGGAAAAAACGTGGTTGAGCTTTGAGTTTGGTCGTTGGAGCGAGGTAAGTGTCGTGCTTAACCTTGACTTGAGGGAATAGAACTTGTTTGTCTATTTGCTACGTGCTTAAATGTTGGGTACAACGTATATGTGAGGTAACAAGTACTTACGCGTTGTTGTCGGGTTAAAGCATGCGGTGGGACTTGGTTTCTTGCAATTATTGCTTCCTTTGTTCATGTTATCCATGTTTAGACTAGTATTGTTAAATTGATCGTTCTTATCATGTTTACGGATCTTTTGATGATAATTGAATATTGATTTCGTAGTTGATATTGATATTGTGGAACCAAATGTTGATAATTGTTATGCAGTTAGAATTTCTTTGCCGAAAAATTATTTTCTAATTGTAATCTTTTACATATTCTTCCTTACTTATTTATTGCAACATAAGATTCAAATAAAAGGGCTTAAGTACTACCGCACCATGCACGTTCAAGGTATTTGATTATATGCTTGAAACCACTAATAATAGTTTATTCAAATCTATCATTCAACAACTTAAAAGGTACATAATTTGGTTATATTTAACTTTACAATTTGGTCATTTATATAAGATTCTGTTGTCCTATTTATAGAATAAACATATATATTCTGTCCATGAATAGCTGGTCTTAAGAGTTACTGAAGTCCTTTTCTGCCTTTTCACTTCATGCTTCATAACGAGTTAGTGATCGCTGCACTTTGCGTGTGTCAATTTTCAAAGATAGCTTTTTTCGTTTTCCTAAAAAAAGTACTGTAGTAAGTATGGGTTATAGCAATGGATATGAGTTATGTCACCTGTATAACCTTGGATTGGGCCATGATGGAAGAGCACTTTTTATGATAGTCATATTAATAGCTGTGAAGCTGAGACATTATATTGATGCCCACACAAATATGACAGATGTGGATGTTGCTCCTAAACGCTGAAAAATAAGGACTTTGACTTTCAGTTGAAACATATCCATATAATTTCAAGTTGAATTCTTACTTATCAAAATATTTCAACTTGGCAAGATGACAGAGATAAATAATAGGGATGCGATCTGACTTATGAAAAAATTCATAAACAAGTAGATTCTGTTAGTATGTTCAATAAGTATTTAATAAGGTAATTCTGTTCAATTAGCAATGGAAAGAAAAAGATCAACTTATGATAGGTGAAAATTAAAGCTGAGCAAGCTTCAAAAGATGTCAAGAGACTTTAGTTGAGAAGAAGATCCTAAAAAAGCTTAGGTGAAAGAGGAACTTGAGTATAAGACGACTAAAGCTGTAGAATTTTACCGATGCTCATGGATTATTATGAAACGGACAAGACAAGAGTAGGAGAATTTCAAAATTAAAGGGGAGTGTTAAAAAGTAATTTTGAAATTCTGGAAAATAACTATTAAGTTCATTTCATTCTATTATCTAAGTGTCTAAGTAGTTGTATTTTAGTCTATGAAGATGGCCAAGTTCATTGTGTGTTTTAGTTATTCTAGGTGCATAATCTTTGTAATTTCTTAGTGATAAATCTTATCTAAATATTGATTCTAGAATTATCCATCGAAATAATCCCTTTGTGATCTTGTAATGTAATAGTGGAATATTGAAAATATACTGTGAAGTGTGCTTAGTGTCCATCTCCCTCGTCCATCCTTTAATGTGAATTATGATATGATGAAGGGTCCACCTTATATTCCAATAATTAATAATTATTATTTTATTTATTTGTTCTAGTTTGTATCTGAACTATTTATTCTTTTAATAACGACCAAGGTGTACTCTAATATTAGAATAAAGTTTCACTAGGTGTCACACGCCTCAAAATCTCCCCCCTCTCTTTCTCTCCAATCAATTGGAATAAAGTGGAAACAAATCATAAGTTGGGACTGTTTTCACTTAATCTTGTAGTGCTTATGATTGGTTCCAGTTTATTCCAATTGATTGGATTTGTAGAGGAAATCCCAACTAAACCTTAATTAAGGGACTGTTTTCACTTAATCTTGTAGTTAGTTTAGTTGGGATTTCCTCTACAAATCCAATCAATTGGAATAAAGTGGAACCAAACATAAGCACTACAAGATTAAGTGAAAACAGTCCCTCAATTAAGGTTTAGTTGGGATTTCCTCTACAAATCCAATCAACTGGAATAAACTGGAACCAATCATAAGCACTACAAGATTAAGTGAAAACAGTCATCCAACTACAAGATTAAGTGAAAACAGTCATCAAACTGATGGAAGATCAATAATCCTGACCAAACTCCAAAAAGACCCAAACTCCAAAAAGACCAAACTCCAACAGAGCATTACAAAATTTCACAAAAAACAACAGATTCACTGATGGACTGCTGGAAGAGGAGGCTCCATCTCTCGAACATGCATCCTTTTTTGAAAAGAGTCCTATGATCAAAACAAGAAATATTAGGAGTTAGAATATGCCAGCAACCAATAAAAGTGTTAGAACCTCCCAACAACCATGAAAAATGTATAACTAGCAAGCAAAGAACTATATCAAATCTGTCCAGAAGCACTTGAAATTGGAAAACCAAGATCACCAAGAAGCACTTCATTACCTTACAATAATTAATATAAAGAATTAAATCACAAAATTATAGATAAATGAAAAATATATAAAATCATACCACAATACAAAACTGCGGTAAGAAGTACCGCCATACATAAGTGAAGGAACCCCATAAACAGATATGAGATTTTCTCCACTGTATGTCGTGCTCTGTTAAATCCGGTGCAAGGATCCGAGTCCACAATAGCATTAATTCTACCAAAAAATACACTTCGGCTGATCAACACGCCCTCCACCTCAACAGCCCCAACTCTAGGCTCACTCTCAATCTTGATCCCACAACCAACCTCAGCACTAGCCTTTGCTATTTCAAGATCTTTCAATATTTCAGCCTCATGCACCAAAGAGTCATGAGCTTTACGAAGAGCATCATTCATCTGATATAACAGAACAAACTTTGAACTTGCTGATAACACGGAACAACATAAGTTGATTAGAAAATAACTAATGCACAACCCAAAAATTTCGAATGCTAACTCGCAAGTTAAGGTTCTCAGTTGGAAAAAATAAAAAGCCCCAACTGCAAGAATCGCGCTCGAAGTGTTATACACAGAAGCTAAAATTTCTTCCCCTCGTTTTTCCAAAGCTATAAACTTTTCTAATATTTCTACCTTTCTAGCCTCCAAATTTAGCAGCATTTTCGTTTGTTCTCCACGGACCAAAGGATCGGCTGAGAAATAAAATCAAAAGAATTAAATAACATCCAAAATGGGAGGAATAAAAAGAGAGAGTAGAGAGAGTTATTATACCAGGTCCTCGGATGATGGAGTTTACTTCCGGGCTAGGAGTAAATTGAGGCATAGGAAGAATGGTTTCGGGAGTACTTAAGGTAACATTAGAACTAGGGCTACCACTTTCAATGTCCATTGATTTCTTTGAGAGGGGAAGCTAGAGATGTATTGTGTTTCTGAAAGTATTCAAAGGAACATATTTGTAGAGTAGAGCTAGAGTTTGAGCGGGAAATTGAATTCCATTGTTGAACGTTGCATGCTCTTACCAGATCATGTGATTTGGTCAGTTTTTTCTTGACTTGTCTTCCTCTTGGCACGATTTGCTTCAGATCTTGCATGAAACGGCGCGACTTCATTCTGCCCAGATGATTCAACGATTACAGGGAGATTAAAGAGGTAATGAGGACGTTTCTTGCACAAAAATGGTGTATATTTCTCTGCTTGAAGGATGAAAATTTTTGGGAGCAATCTGAAAATAGGAAGGAGAGAAAGAAGGCAGAAAAGCTAAGTGATGATTAACGAGACAAAACCCTAGACTAGTTTTGGGCTAGGTTAATTTTGTTTTGTTGGGCCAATTAGTTGGGTGAGATTCCGGGCCTTTTGGGGCAATTAGTCTTTGATACTTGGTGTATTTAATAGGGAGATTTTCTTTAATAGCAGGCTTTTGAAGAGATATCACAGATGATTAGCATGAGCTAATGATTAACAAGTAGTAGCAGTAAGATATTTATACATATAGCAATTTCCTTTCGATTCAAATATGGTATAATATCTATACCCAGCTTGAATCAAGCTCTTATAAAGAGAAATGGTGTTAAACATATTTAATATATTTCCTAATTTTTCGATGTAAACCATTCTTCTATAACATACTTAAATGGTAATATTTTCCCTATTTTGTCGTCGAAAACCAATCCATTTCATAACAAATATTTTTCTTTCCGTATATGGACTCTTTTATAAAACGTAATCCTAGCAAAATTATACTTATTATGTATAAAATCTTTTGTTTCTATATCTCTATGTAGGATATATTATAGCATTTATATATTATTGTTTTACCATATAAATTGTGTATGTTCAAAGAATAAAAGACATATTTCGTGAAAATATAATGTATATATGTGATATATATATAGTACAATATTCGTACATAATAACGTGAGATATTTTGTTTCTATATACATATTATACCAAATTTATATTAATAATATATGAGGATTACCAAATTATTAAAAAAATAGAAAACAGTATCAACTATATATTATACCAAGTATAAACCATTAATTATTACACCTATAGTTATTTTTCATTTTTCTTGGCCCACTCGGTAGTTGAAGCCTATCGTATATTTATACATAAGGAATAAATATGGTATATATAAGCATATAAATACTAAATTTTATTATTGTTTGTACATATAATGTATATTGAGTAATAAATAATATATTCCTCACATATATATATA